>JASTWF010000169.1:224454-286618 GCA_030390025.1 Squalus acanthias | reverse complement strand
TAAACGCAGCTGCCTGAGCTTTTTCTGTTGCTGTATAATGCTGTAACGCGGAAGGAGAGAGTGTCGCAGTGAGGAACGATGGTGTAAGAGGCACCAAAATAAGCAGAAGCTGAGAGAGCAGGTGCAGACAACCGGCAGCTTGCGATCGGGAAGGATGGGGTGTCTGCGAATGTGTTTGTGTGTCAGAGACTGGAGCTTTCTGTGTGGAGCAAGCGCACGGGCCGATATAAGAGGTCGGAGCCCGAGAGATGGAGCAGGGAGTCGCCCCTGGACCCCAGGAGGCGAAGGCCAGGTCTGTGGACGGAGGTGTTACTGGTGATGTACTTGTGATTCAGAGAATGGCAGCTGCTGAGCTGGTGTCGGCGTTGCGACTGTGTGTTGGGAAATGCAGCCTGACTAAAGCCTGATTGTTGCGTTTTAACAGGCTACCCTTGTTTAAGAGCAAGCGATATCTATCCGGCACTGTTGAAGCAAGATGTGGGTTTATATAATGCCTTTCACATCCTCGGGATTTACTGTCGAAGTGTAATCGCTGTTGTGATGCCGCATGGCAGCCATTTTGTGCACAGCAAGCTCCCAAGAACAGCAGTGGGATAAATGACCAGACGAGCTCCCCTGCTCTTATCCAAATAGTGCTGAGAGGGCAGACAGGGCCTCGGTTCAACGTCTCAGCCAAGATCAGTTCATTTGAACACAAACCGTGAATCAGTATTGACTCTCATTTCAGGTACAGCATGGGTTAGATACAGAGTAAAGCTCCCTTTACACTGTCCCATCAAACACTCCCAGGGCAGGTACAGCATGGGTTAGATACAGAGTAAAGCTCCCTCTACACTGTCCCATCAAACACTCCCAGGGCAGGTACAGCACGGGTTAGATACAGAGTAAAGCTCCCTCTACACTGTCCCATCAAACACTCCCAGGGCAGGTACAGCACACGTTAGATACAGAGTAAAGCTCCCTCTACACTGTCCCATCAAACACTCCCAGGGCAGGTACAGCACGGCTTAGATACAGAGTAAAGCTCCCTCTACACTGTCCCATCAAACACTCCCAGGGCAGGTACAGCACGGGTTAGATACAGAATCATAGAAATTTACAGCACAGAAGGAGGCCATTCGGCCCATCGTGTCCGTGCCGGCCGACAAAGAGCCATCCAGCCTAATCCCACTTTCCAGCTCTTGGTCCGTAGCCCTGTAGGTTACGACACTTCAAGTGCACATCCAAGCAATTTTTAAATGTGATGAGGGTTTCTGCCTCCACCATCCTTTCAGGCAGTGAGTTCCAGACCCCCACCACCCTCTGGGTGAAGAAATTTCCCCTCAAATCCTCTCTAAACCTTCCACCAATTACTTTAAGTCTATGCCCCCTGGTTATTGACCCCTCTGCTAAGGGAAATAGGTCCTTCCTATCCACTCTATCGAGGCCCCTCAAAACTTTATACACCTCAATTAGGTCTCCCCTCAGTCTCCTCTATTCCAAAGAAAACAACCCCAGCCTCTACAAACTTTCCTCATAGCTAAAATTCCCCAGCCCAGGCAACATCCTCGTAAATCTCCTCTGCACCCCCTCTAGTGCAATCACATCCTTCCTGTAATGTGGTGACCAGAACTGCACGCAGGATTCTAGCTGCGGCCTAACTAGTGTTTTATACAGTTCAAACATAACCTCCCTGCTCTTATATTCTATGCCTCAGCTAATAAAGGAAAGTATCCCGTATGCCTTCTTAACCACCTTATCTAATTGGCCTGCTCCCTTCAGGGATCTGTGGACATGCACTCCAAGGTCCCTTTGTTCCTCTACACTTCTCAGTGTTCTACCATTTAATGTGTATTCCCTTGCCTTGTTAGCCCTCCCCAAATGCATTACCTCACACTTCTCCGGATTGAATTCCATTTGCCACTGTTCTGCCCACCTGGCCAGTCCATTGATATCTTCCTGCAGTCTACAGCTTTCTTCTTCATTATCAACCACACAGCCGATTTTAGTATCATCTGCAAACTTCTTAATCATACCCCCTATATTCAAAAATGAGAAGTCGCACAACACCAGGTTATAGTCCAACAGATTTATTTAAAATTACAAGCTTTCGGAGCTGTCGCCCCTTCCTCAGGTTTACCTGAGGAAGGAGCAGCGCTCCAAAAGCTTGTAATTTTAAATAAATCTGTTGGACTACAACCTGGTGTTGTGCGACTTCTCATTTTTGTCCACCCCAGTCCAACGCCGGCATCTCCGCATCATGACCCCTATATTCAAGTCTAGATCATTGATATATACCACAAAAAGCAAGGGACCTAGTACTGAGCCCTGCGGAACCCCACTGGAAACAGCCTTCCAGTCACAAAAACATCCTTCAACCCATTACCCTTTGTTTCCTGCCTCTGAGCCAATTTTGGATCCAACTTGCCACTTTCCCTTGGATCCCATGGGCTTTTACTTTCGTGACCAGTCTGCCACGTGGGACCTTATCAAAAGCCTTGCTAAAATCCATATAGACTACATCAAACGCACTACCCTCATCGACCCTCCTTGTTACCTCCTCAAAAAATTCAGTCAAGTTAGTCAGACACGACCTTCCCTTAACAAATCCATGCTGACTGTCCCTGATAATCCGTGTTTTTCTAAATGAAGATTTATCCTCTCCCTCAGATCTTTTTCCAATAATTTTCCCACCACCGAGGTTAGGCTGACTGGCCTGTAATTACTCGGTCTATCCCTTTCTCCCTTTTTAAATAAAGGTACAACGTTAGCAGTCCTCCAGTCCTCCGGCACCACACCTGTAGCCAGAGAGGATTGGAAAATGTTGGTCAGAGCCTCTGCTATTTCCTCTCTTACTTCTCTTAACAGCCTGGGATACATTTCATCCGGGCCTGGGGATTTATCCACTTTCAAAGCTGCTAAACCCCTTAATACTTCCTCTCTCACTGTGTTTATTTCATCTAATATTTCACACTGCTCCTCCCTGATTGCAATGTCTGCATCGTCCCTCTCTTTTGTGATAACAGACGCAAAGTATTCATTAAGAACCATGCCCATGTCTTCCGCCTCCACACACAGGTTACCTTTATGGTCCCTAATAGGCCCTACTCTTTCTTTAGTTATCCTCTTGCTCTTAATGTATTTATAAAACATCTTTGGGTTTTCCTTGATTTTACTTGCCAAAATTTTTTCATGCTCTCTCTTTGCTTTCTTACTTTCCTTTTTAATTTCACCCCTGCACTTTCTATACTCAAGGTTTTCTGCAGTATTGAGCCCTCAGTATCTGTCATAAACCTCCCTTTTTTTCTTTATCCTACCCTGTATGCCCCTTGACATCCAGGGGCTCGAGATTTGTTAGTCCCACCCTTTGTCTCTACTTGCTCTGAACCCTCAGGATCTCCTCCTTGAATGCCTCTCACTGCTCTGACACTGATTTACCTTCAAGTAGCTGTTTCCAGTTCACTTTGGCTAAATCCCATCTCAGCAAAATTTGCTTTTCCCCAATTGAGAACTTTTATTCCTGGTCTGTCCTTGTCCTTTTCCATAACTACCCTAAAACTAACTGAATTATGATCACTAGCGCCAAAGTGCTCCCCCACTGATACCCTTTCCACCTGCCCAGCTTCATTCCCTAAAAATAGGTCCAGAACCACCCCCTCTCTCGTTGGGCTTGTTACGCACTGGCTAAAAAAGTTCGCCTGATTGCATTTTAGGAATTCCGCACCCTCTGTACCTTTCACACTAATTTTACCCCAGTTAATATTGGGGTAGTTGAAATCCCCTACTATTACTGCCCTATAGTTTTTGCACTTCTCAGAAATTTGCCTACATATTTGCTCTTCTATCTCCCTCTGACTGTTCGGAGGTCTATAGTACACTCCCAGCAGTGTGACTGCCCCTTTTCCATTTCAACGCCTATGGCCTCATTTGATGATCCTTCCGAGATATCCTCCCTCCTCACAGCTGTAATTGTTTCTTTAATCAATACTGCGAACCCCCGCCTCCTTTTTTACCCCCCTCTCTATCCCGTCTGAATACCCTGTAACCAGGAATGTTGAGCTGCCATACCTACCCTTCTTTCAGCCATGTCTCAGTAATAGCTATAATATCATTCAAGTGTCTATCTGTGCTCTCAGCTCATCTGCCTTATTCCCTATACTCCTTGCATTGAAGTATATCCCATTTAGCACTGCCAAACTCCCTTGTTGTCTATTTTCTCGCCCTTGCTTCCTCTGTCTTCCAAATTCACTTTCTACTTTTCAGACTCTACATTGTCCCATCAAACACGCGCAGGGCAGGTAGAGCACAGGTTAGATACAGAGTAAAGCTCCCTCTACACTGTCCCATTAAACACTCCCAGGTTAGGTACAGGGCACAATTTCCCCAGGGATTTGCAGAGGTGAAGTTACCCTGTTCCTCCAGACTTCACTCCTTGTGCTACTGATGCTAAGGCGTGATTGGTGCGCCTCTTACTGGCATCCAACTACTTCGCATGTTTGTATACGAGTTTTCTGCCCGTTTTCTTTCTGTCGGAGGGGCAGTACTGAGGGAGCGCTGCACTGTCGGAGGGGCAGTACTGAGGGAGCGCTGCGCTGTCGGAGGGGCAGTACTGAGGGAGTGCCGCACTGTCGGAGGGGCAGTACTGAGGGAGCGCTGCGCTGTCGGAGGGGCAGTACTGAGGGAGCGCCGCACTGTCGGAGGGGCAGTACTGAGGGAGTGCCGCACTGTCGGAGGGGCAGTACTGAGGGAGCGCCTCACTGTCGGAGGGGCAGTACTGAGGGAGCGCCGCACTGTCGGAGGGGCAGTACTGAGGGAGCGCTGCACTGTCGGAGGGGCAGTACTGAGGGAGCACTGCACTGTCGGAGGGACAGTATTGAGGGAGCGCCGCACTGTCGGAGGGGCAGTACTGAGGGAGCGCTGCGCTGTCGGAGGGGCAGTACTGAGGGAGCGCCGCACTGTCGGAGGGGCAGTACTGAGGGAACGCCGCACTGTCGGAAGGGCAGTACTGAGGGAGCGCCGCACTGTCGGAGGGACAGTACTGAGGGAGTGCAGCACTGTCGGAGGGGCAGTACTGAGGGAGCACCGCACTGTCGGAGGGGCAGTACTGAGGGAGCGCCGCACTGTCGGAGGGGCAGTACTGAGGGAGCGCCGCACTGTCGGAGGGGCAGTACTGAGGGAGCGCTGCACTGTCGGAGGGACAGTACTGAGGGAGTGCTGCTGTGTTGGAGGTACAAAAGTCTTGGAGGAGCAGAGTGTCCTGACCAACATTTCTCTCAACCAACACCGCTTACAACAAAATATCTGATCATTCATCTAATTCGCAGTTTGTGGAATCTTGCTGGTGTTGGTGGCTGCTCCCTTGCGGTAGACAGGCAAGGAACCGGTGAGGCTCCAAGTCCAGAAAAGTGTTACAGATAAACCAACAGTGAGGAATGATTACTTCCAGTTATAGCATTGGACCTTATCATATCACAGAAATATCTGTAAGCGCTGCACATTCCATGAGTTGCGAGGAGTGAAATTGCGGTGTAAACGGCGATTCCGACACATTGAGATTCCACAAACAGCCGTGAGATGAATTGGTTATGGGAGCGTTAATTGGCCAGGACACTGGGAGCGCTCCCTGCTCTCAATACTGCTGCCAGCCCTGCAACCTCTGTCTGAACAAGTCCAACCCCCCCTCCCCTCTCCCCGGGACAGTGCGGCCTCTCTGTTGGCAACTCATAGACTCTGGGGAGACATGTGATCTGGAATGGTTTGTTTGATGTGGTTTAAGGATGTGCTGTTACAGGGTCCGTGGATGCGGAGGGGGTGGCAGAATGGGACTAAGGGCGAGCCTCTGACGGAGAGCTGTCACAAGGATGATGGGCTGAACGGCCTCCTATAAAACTCCATGAAACAAAACTGCTTGCTGCTCCGCGCTAATTCTGCGCCTCCGTTTCGTTTCAGCGTGATCGAGGTGCCATGTCTGGCTCCGTCGGCAACCAGACGGACCTGGTAAATGTTAACAGTTGCGTGACCCCGTCGCTGACCCTGAACCTCCACTCCTCACACAACGAGCTCCTCAACGCGGACATCAAGCGGTCCACCCCGCCCAAGGGCCGGAAGGTCTACGCCTCCACTGACCTCCAGGCTGCCATGGGGCTGGGGGACGAGACCGCCAACACAAAGTGGATGAAAGACGGGCAGAACAAGATGCGCAAGGCAGCGGAGAGCGAGAAGCAGGACCAGAACCGCAACGTCACCTCCAAGACGGGAGAGACCGAGAGCTCGGCCAACAAGGAGCGGCTGGAGTCGCCGGACAAGGGCCAAGCGGTCAGCCAGGCTGCCTCCCGGAGCAAAGGCTTCCTCAGTTACTACATGGGGCTGGAGCTGTCCCTCGATACGTGCGGTGGGAACTCGGACAAAGAACAGCCACTGGTCATCCACCTGGAACAGGGAGACTTTGAAGCGTGCGAGCCGGACTCGGCCGCTCAGCTCTCCGAGGTCCAGCCAGGCTCGGTTTTGACGGTGGAGGGAGAGCAGCCGGCGGAAGATGCCGAAAGGACCGGGCCGACCAGCCCTCTGGAGGCTCCCGGTGACGATCAGAAGAGCTCGTGTCTGTTCTTCGGAATGAGGAACAGGGCTGCCAGTGACGAGGACTCGAGCTGGACCAGTCTGTCCCAAGGCAGCGCTTCCTGGAGTTCACCCGACGATATCGGTAAGGTGTAACTTATCTCCATCTTAGCTCGTGGAACCAGGGTGTTGAGAAATCTGGGTTTAAATTCAGAGTAATTAAGGTGGTGGTGGACCTTCTGCTAGCAGGTTTGACACAATGGAGTGGCCACTTCAGAGGGCAGTTAAGAGTCAACCACGTTGGTGTGGGACTGGAGTCACATATAGGCCCAGACCGGGTAAGGACGGCAGGTTCCCTTCCCTAAAGGACAACAACAACAACTTGTATTTATATAGCGCCTTTTACGTAAAACGTCCCAACACGCTTCACAGGAGTATTTTAAGACAAAAAATTTGACACCGAGCCAGATAAGGAGAAATTAGGGCAGATGACCAAAAGCTTGGTCAAAGAGGTAGGATTTAAGGAGTGTCTTAAAGGAGGAAAGAGAGGTGGAGAGGTTTAGGGAGGGAATTCCAGAGCTCAGGGCCCAGGCAACAGAAGGCACGGTCACCAATGGTTGAGCGATTATAATCAAGGATCCTCAAGAGGGCAGAATTAGAGGAGCGCAGAGATCTCAGGGTGGCGGGGGGGGCGATAGAAACATAGAAACATAGAAGATAGGAGCAGGAGTAGGCCATTCGGCCCCTCGAGCCTGCTCCGCCATTTAATGAGATCATGGCTCATCATCCAAATTCAGTACCCTGTCCCTGCTTTCTCCCCATATCCCTTGATCCCTTTAGCCTTAAGAAATATATCTAATTCCTTCTTGAATATATTTAATGAATTGGCCTCAACTGCCTTGTGTGGTAGAGAATTCCACAGGTTCACAACTCTCTGGGTGAAGAAATTCCTCCTCATCTCAGTCCTAAATGGCTTACCCCTTATCCTTAGACTGTGACCCCTGGTTCTGGACTCCCCCGGCATCGGGAACAGCCTTCCTGCATCTAGTCTGTCTAGTCCTGTTAGAATTTTATAAGTTTCAATGAGATCCCCTCTCATTCTTCTAAACTCTAACGAATACAAGCCCAATCGACCCAATCTCTCTTCATACGTCATTCCTGCCATCCCAGGTATCAGTCTGGTGAATCTTCGCTGCACTCCCTCCATGGCAAGAACATCCTTCCTCAGATAAGGCGACCAAAACTGCACACAATACTCAAGGTGTGGTCTCACCAAGGCCCTGTACAACTGCAGCAAGACATCCTTGCTCCTGTACTCGAATCCTCTCGCTATGAAGGCCAACATACCATTTGCCTTCTTAACCGCCTGCTGCACCTGCATGCTTACCTTCAGCGACTGGTGCACAAGGACACCCAGGTCTCGTTGCACTTCCCCTTTTCCCAATCTATTGCCGTTCAGATAATAATCTGCCTTCCTGTTTTTGCCACCAATGTGGATAACCTCGCATTTATCCACATTATACTGCATCTGCCATGCATCTGCCCAATCACCCAACCTGTCCAAATCATACTGGAGTTTCTCTGCATCCTCCTCACAGCACACATGCCCACTCAGCTTTGTGTCGCCTGTAAACTTGGAGATATTACATCGAGTTCCCTCCTCTAGATCATTAATATATATTGTGAATAACTGGGGTCCTAGCACCGATCCCTGCGGTACCCCACTAGTCACTGCCTGCCACTCGGAAAAAGACCCGTTTATTCCAACTCTTTGCTTCCTGTCTGCCAACCAGTTTTCTATCCAAGTCAGTACCTTACCCCCAATCCCATGTGCTTTAACTTTGCACGCTAATCTCTTATGCGGGACCTTATCGAAAGCCTTCTGAAAGTCCAAATACACCACATCCACTGGTTCTCCCTTATCTATTCTACCAGTTACATCCTCAAAAAATTCCAGTAGATTAGTCAAGCATGATTTACCTTTTGTAAATCCATGTTGACTTTGTCCGATCCTGTCACTGTTTTCCAAGTGCTCTGCTATTACATCTTTTATAATGGACTCTAGCATTTTCCCCACTACCGATGTCAGGCTTACCGGTCTATAATTCCCCGTTTTCTCTCTACCACCTTTTTTAAATAGTGGGGTTCTATTAGCTACCCTCCAATCCATGGGAACTGTTCCAGAGTCTATAGAATTTTGGAAGATGACCAGCAATGCATCTACTATTTCTAGGGCCACTTCCTTAAGTACCCTAGGATGTAGATTATCAGGCCCTGGGGATTTATCGGCCTTCAATCCCGTCAATTTCCGTAACACCATTTCCCTACAAATACTGATTTCATTCAGTTCCTCCCTCTCATTAGACCCTATGTTCCCTGACATCTCTGGGAGTTAATTGTGTCCTACTTTGTGACGACAGAACCAAAGTATGTATTTAATTGGTCTGCCATTTCTTTGTTCCCCATTATAAATTCCCCTGATTCTGACTGCAAGGAACCTATGCTTGACTTCACCAATCTTTTTCTCTTCACATATCTATAGAAGCTTTTACAGTTAGTTTTTATGTTCCCTGCAAGCTTACTCTCATACTCTATTTCCCCCCTCTTAATTAATCCCTTTGTCCTCCTTTGCTGAATCCTAAACTGCTCCCAATCCTCAGGTTTGCTGCTTTTTCTGGCCAATTTATGTGTCCTCTCCTTGGATCTTATGCTATCCCTAATTTCCCTTGTTAGCCACGGTTGAGTCAACTTTTTTGTTTTATTTTTATGCCAAACAGGGATGAACAAATTCTGTAGTTCATCCATGCGATCTTTAAATGTTTGCCATTGCCTATCCACCGTCAACCCTTTAAGTAACATTCCCCAATCCATCCTAGCCAACTCGCGCCTCATACCATCGTAGTTTCCTTTATTTAAATTCAGTACCCTAGTCTCTGAGTCAACTACTACTTCACTCTCCATCTTAATGAAGAATTCTATCATATTATGATCACTCCTCCCCAAGGGGCCTCGCACAACAAGATTGCTAATTAATCCTTTCTCATTGCATAATACCCAGTCTAAGATGGCCTGATCGCTAGTTGGTTCCTCGACATATTGGTCCAGGAAACCATCCCGTATACACTCTAGGAATTCCTCTTCCACAGTATTGTTACTAATTTGGTTAGCCCAATCTATATGTAGATTAAAGTCACCCATGATAACTGCTGTGCTCTTATTGCACGCATCTCTAATTTCCCGTTTAATGCCATCCCCAACCTCAGCATTACTGTTTGGGGGTCTGTATACAACTCCCACTAACGTTTTCTGCCCCATGGTATTTCTCAGCTCTACCCATACAGATTCCACATCATCAGAGCTAATATCCTTCCTTACTATTGTGTTAATCTCCTCTTTAACCAGCAATGCTACCCCACCTCCTTTTCCTTTTTGCCTGTCCTTCTTGAATATTGAATACCCCTGGATGTTGAATTCCCAGCCTTGGTCACCCTGGAGCCATGTCTCCGTAATCCCAATTATATCATATCCGTTTACATCTATTTGCGCAGCTAATTCATCCACCTTATTACGAATGCTCCTCGCATTAAGACACAAAGCATTCAGGCTTGTTTTTTTAACACTCTTAGACTTTTTAGAATTATTGTTTACTGTGGGCATGTTTGATTTACACCCTTGATTTCTCTGACTTTCACTTATGCTTTTCTCCTTCCTGTCTTTTGCTTCTATGCTTGCTTCCCTTTCCTCTGTTTCTCTGCACAGGTTCCCAACCCCCTGCCATTTTAGTTTAAACCCTCCCCAACAGCACGAGCAAACACTCCCCCTAGGACATCGGTCCCAGTCCTGCCCAGGTGCAAACCGTCCAGTTTGTACTGGTCCCACCTCCCCCAGAACCGGTTCCAATGTCCCAGGAATTTGAATCCCTCCCCCTTGCACCATTCTTCTAGCCACGTATTCATCTGAAATATCCTTCTATTTCTACTCTGACTAGTACGTGGCACTGGTAGCAATCCTGAGATTACTACCTTTGAGGTCCTATTTTTAAATTTACCTCCTAACTCCCTATATTCAGCTTTTAGGACCTCATCCCGTTTTTTACCTATATTGTTGGTACCTATATGCACCACGACAACTGGGTGTTCACCCTCCCCCTCCAGAATGCCCTGCAGGCGCTCCGAGGCATCCTTGACCCTTGCACCAGGGAGGCAACATACCATCCTGGAGTCTCGTTTGCGGCCGCAGAAACGCCTATCTATTCCCCTTACAATAGAATCCCCTATCACTATAGTTCTCCCACTCTTTTTCCTCCCATCCTGTGCAGCAGAACCACCCATGGTGCCAGGAAGTTGGTTGCTGCTGCCTTCCCCCGATAAACCATCCTCCTCAACAATATCCAAAGCGGTATATCTGTTTGAGAGGGGGATGGCCACAGGGGACCCCTGCACTACCTGCCTGCGCCTACTACCCTGCCTGGCGGTCACCCATTCCCTTCCTGCCTGTGCAGCCTTTACCTGCGGTGTGACCAACTCATTAAACGTGATATCCACGACGTCCTCAGCATCGCGAATGCTCCAGTATGTATCCATTCGCAGCTCCAGCGCCGCAATGCGGTCTGCCAGTAGCTGCAGCTGGATACACTTCCCACACACATGGTCGTCAGGGACACAGGAAGTGTCCCTGATTTCCCACATAGTGCAGGAGGAGCATGCCACGGGGCCGAGCTGTGCCGCCATGACTTACCCTTTAATTAATTTAAATTAAATTAAATCAAATCAATACCACAAATTACACTACAATTAAATGATATAGTCAAGGGCCCTTGTTTACTTGCAGTCCCCGCTACACAACAGAGACCTTAGAAACTATAACCACAAAATTAAGACCTTCTAAACTTTATAAACTATTAACCTTAACTGTCAAACTATAGAGTAGTATAAATACTCACCTGGCTGTACTCACCCAATCAGCTGCTTCCTCTTGCCCGCGTCACTTTTTGAATCGTGACGTGGCTCTGGAACGCCACCGCCGATCTGCGAGATTGGTAAGCCTCTGAAAAAAAGCCCGTGAAAGTGAGTTTAAATACTCGCTGTACCGTCGCTCTCTCCGCTCCCGACACCGGCCTCCGCAAAAAAAAAGCCCGCGAAAGTGAGTTTAAATACTCACTGTACCGTCGCTCTCTCCGCTCCTGACACCGGCCACTGGTTGTGGGGCTGAAGGAGATTACAGAGATAGGGAGGGGCGAGGCCATGGAGGGATTTGAAAACAAGGATGGGAATTTTGAAATCAAGGCGTTGCCGGACCGGGAGCCAATGTAGGTCAGCGAGCACAGGGGTGATGGGTGAACAGGACTTGGTGTGAGTTAGGACACGGGCAGCAGAGTTTTGGATGACCTCAAGTTTATGCAGGGTAGAATGTGGGAGGCCAGCCAGGAGTGCGTTGGAATAGTCAAGTCTATAGGGAACAAAGGCATGGATGAGGGCATTAGTGACAATCCGACAGCTTCATGGTCACTCTGCGTACAAGCCCTCTACCCACCATACCAGTATTGTAGGCCCTGCACCTACTGTCCCAATCTCGAGATATCTTTGGAATTCTCTATCCTAGAGGGCTGTGGATACTCAGTCGTTGAGTATATTCAAGGTTGCGATTGATAGATTTTTGGATCCTAAGGGAAACGAGGGATATGGAGATCAGGCAGGAAAGTGGAATTGAGGTAGAAGATCAGCCATGATCTTATTGAATGGCGGAGCAGGCTCGAGGGGCCCTATGGCCTAATCCTGCTCCTATTTCTTATGTTCTTATGTACAGGCCTTGTACCCACTGTGCCAGTGTGGGGGTTTGATGTCAGTGGAGTGAAGCAGGGAGAGGGGTCGATGCTGCAGGAACCCCTGACGCTGGGTGGGGACAGCTCGCTCTGTCTACAGGCACATGGTACCCGGGATGTCTGTCTCTCTTCTAGCGCTTTAGGGGGAGACAGCGAGGTGCAGATTTCCCACCGTTCTATTGCCATTGTTGATGCGTATTTCAGTTTATTTAATGGGGTGACTGGACGGCAGCCTGTGTCAGAAGCCATCCTTTTCCCTGCACAGTCTCGGGTCACTGTCACTGTTTGCTCCTGATATCAGTCTGATAACACATTCTGCCTCGGCCAGAGTCCAGTCCTGGCGCTGTTTGCCCAGGGCTGTTATCGGAAATTCCTGCTGTGTTCAGCTTAATCACTAACCGTTCACCTTCACCCCTCACCCTTCCACCCAGCCAGGATTACTTTAACTTGGCTTTACAGCTTGCAAGCCTGAAATTCCATCATTGAATATGAAGTCGTTCAGGGGGTGATTGAAATTATTAAATGCAGTCAGGTTCAGTGCCCACTGATTTTTTAAAAAATTCATTTTTGGGATGTGGGCGTCGCTGGCAAGGCCAGCATTTATTGCCCATCCCTAATTGCCGTTGAGAAAGTGGTGGTGAGCCGCTTTCTTGAACCGCTGCAGTCCGTGTGGTGAAGTTACTCACAGTGCTGTTAGGGAGGGAGTTCCAGGATTTTGACCCAGCAACAATGAAGGAATGGCGATATATTTCCAAGTCAGGATGGTGTGTTACTTGGAGGTGATGGTGTTCCCATGCGCCTGCTGTACCTGCCCTGGGAGTGTTTGACGGGACAGTGTAGAGGGAGCTTTACTCTGTATCTAATCCGTGCCGTACCTGCCCTGGGAGTGCTTGATGGGACAGTGTAGAGGAAGCTTTACTCTGTATCTAACCCGTGCTGTACCTTCCCTGGGAGTGTTTGATGGGACAGTGTAGAGGGAGCTTTACTCTGTATCTAACCCGTGCTGTACCTGCCCTGGGAGTGTTTGATGGGACAGTGTAGAGGGAGCTTTACTCTGTAACTAACCCGTGCTGTACCTGCCCTGGTGGTGTTTGATGGGACAGTGTAGAGGGAGCTTTACTCTGTATCTAACCCGTGCTGTACCTGCCCTGGGAGTGTTTGATGGGACAGTGTAGAGGGAGCTTTACTCGGTATCTAACCCGTGCTGTACCTGCCCTGGGAGTGTTTGTTGGGATGGTGTAGAGGGAGCTTTACTCTGTATCTAACCCGTGCTGTACCTGCCCTGGGAGTGTTTGTTGGGATGGTGTAGGGGTATTGCGTTATGTGAGTGATGTGAAGCTTGGGTTGTACAGGCCTGCCAATCAGAGGAAGGGAAGACTGGGAGGTGACGATTTGACAGTTTGGGGGCAGTGGGGTAAGGTGAGGAGGGGAGCGGGTTCCTGACCAGTGCAAGCTCCTTCTGCAAGAATTTAAATCAAATCAATTCTGCTGTGTTGGACTGCAACCAGTACATTTCGCAACAGGGACGGTGAGAGTTGGGCGGACAGTTTTGTGCTTCTGGGCACCGAACCCCTGGTGTGTGAGTGAGTGAGTGAGTGCAGGGTACGTGTGTGAAAGAGAGAGGCGGTCACTACTGAAGGAAGTGGGCAAAATTCCTGATGGCCCAGAATGGAGGGAGGGCGGGAGTCCAGTACAGGCCGCTCTCCCTCCTGACGCACCCAGGCACTGAACCTTTGTGGTGCTGTCTCTTCCGAGGCGCACAGTGCTGCAGCTTCTGCTGTCTCTTGGGATTTTGTGACCCTTAAACGTTTCTCACCAACGCTTCTGGTTCTTTCTTCCTCTAATTCGTAGATAGTTACAGCGCAGAAGGCCATTCGGCCCAACGAGTCTGAGCCCGCTCCCCAATTAGTCCCACTCCCCCAGCTCATTCCCCATAGCCCTGCCAATTTCTTTCTCTCCCCCCCTCTCGCTCGAGCCCTCCCCCCCCTCTCGCTCGAGCCCTCCCCCCCTCTCGCTCGAGCCCTCCCCCCCTCTCGCTCGAGCCCTCCCCCTCCCTCGCTCGAGCCCTCCCCCTCCCTCGCTCGAGCCCTCCCCCTCCCTCGCTCGAGCCCTCCCCCTCCCTCGCTCGAGCCCTCCCCCTCCCTCGCTCGAGCACTCCCCCTCCCTCGCTCGAGCCCTCTCCCTCCCCCGCTCGAGCCCTCCCCCGCTCGAGCCCTCCCCCTCTCGAGCCCTCCCCCTCTCGAGCCCTCCCCCTCTCTCGCTCGAGCCCTCCCCCTCCCCCCTCTCGAGCCCTCCCCCTCTCGAGCCCTCCCCCTCTCGAGCCCTCCCCCTCTCGAGCCCTCCCCCTCTCGAGCCCTCCCCCTCTCGAGCCCTCCCCCTCTCGAGCCCTCCCTCTCTCTCGCTCGAGCCCCTCCGCCCTATTGAATAATTACTTTGCGTCAGTATTTACAGTAGAGGAAGAGGATAGCATGCAGGAAATCCCAAGGAAACTAATATTGAATCGGGGACAGGGACTCAATAAAATTAACGTAAGTAAAATAACAATAATGAAGTAAATAATGGAACTAAAGTGTGACAAATCCCCAGGACCAGATGGTTTCCATCCCAGGGTTTTAAAGGAAGTAGGTGAGCACATTGCAGATGCCCGAACTATAATCTTCCAAAGTTCTCTAGATTCAGGAACCGTCCCTTCAGATTGGTAAATTGCGTATGTCACTCCGCTATTTAAGAATGGCGAGAGAGGGAAACCAGGGAATTATAGACCAGTTAGCCTAACCTCTGTTGTGGGGAAATTGCTAGAGTCCATAATTAAGGACAGGGTGACTGAACACCTCGAAAATTTTCAGTTGATCAGAGAGAGCCAGCGTGGATTTGTGAAAGGCAGGTCATGCCTGACAAACCTGATTGAATTTTTTGAAGAGATGACTAAAGTAGTGGACAGGGGAATGTCTATGGATGTTATTTATATGGACTTCCAGAAGGCATTTGATAAAGTCCCACAAAAGAGACTGTTAACTAAGGTAGAAGCTCATGGAATTGAGGGCAAATTATTGACCTGTTTAGGAAATTGGCTGAGTGGCAGGAGACAGAGAGTAGGGATAATGGGCAGGTTCTCTAATTGGCAGGATGTGACTAGTGGTGTCCCGCAGGGATCTGTGTTGGGTCCTCAACTATTCACCGTATTTATCAACGATTTAGATGATGACATAGAAAGTCATATATCCAAATTTGCCGATGACACACAGATAGGCGGCAATGTAGGCAGTGTAGATGAAAGCAGAAAATTACAAAGGGATATCGACAGATTAAGTGAATGGGCAAAACTGTGGCAAATGGAATGTAGGCAAATGTGAGGTCATCCACTTTGGACCTAAAAAGGATCGAACAGGGCACTTTCTAAATGGTGAAAAGCTAAAAACAGTGGAGGTCCAAAGAGACTTGGGGCTCCAGATACATCGATCATTAAAATGTCATGAACAGATACAGAAAATAATTAAAAAGGCGAATGGGATGCTGGCCTTTATATCTAGAGGACTAGAATACAAGGGGGTAGAAGTTATGCTGCAGCTATACAAAGCCCTGGTTAGACCACACCTGGAGCACTGTGAGCAGTTCTGGGCACCACACCTTAGGAAGGATATATTGGCCTTGGAGGGAGTGCAGCTGTAGGTTTACCAGAATGATACCCGGACTTCAAGGGTTAAGTTACGAGGAGAGATTACACAAATTAGGGTTGTATTCCCTAGAATTTAGAAGGTTAAGGGGTGATCTGATCGAAGTTTTTGATATTAAGGGGAACAGATAGGATAGATAGAGAGAAACTATTTCCGCTGGTTGGGGAGTCCAGGACTAGGGGGCATAGTCTAAAAATTAGAGCCAGACCTTTCAGGAGTGAAATTAGGAAACACTTCTACACACAAAGCGTGGTAGAAGTTTGGAACTCTCTTCCACAAACAGCAATTGATGCTAGATCAATTGTTAATTTTAAATCTGAGGTTGATAGCATTTTGTTAACAAAAGGTATTAAGGGATATGGGCCAAAGGCGGTTATATGGAGTTAGGGCACAGATCAGCCATGATCTCATTGAATGGCGGAATAGGCTCGAGGGGCTGAATGGCCTCCTCCTGATGCCATGTTCGCTCTCGCAACCCCTCCCGCCTCTCTCTCGGCCCCTCCCCCCTCTCTCGCAACCCCTCCCGCCTCTCTCTCGGCCCCTCCCCCCTCTCTCGCAACCCCTCCCGCCTCTCTCTCGACCCCTCAACCCCTGCCCCCCCTCTCTCAGCCCGACCCCCCTCTTTCGGCCACTCCCCCCTCTCTCAAACCCCCCCTCGCTCAGCCCCTCCCTCTCCCCCCCCCCCCCCCCCCCCCGCTCGGCCCCTCCGTCTCTCTCCCCCCCCCCCCCCCCCTCGCTCAGCCCCTCCCTTCCCACTCTCGCTCGGCCCCATACCGCCGCCCTCCCCCCTCGCTCGCTCTGCCCCTACCCCTGCCTGGGGGTGAGGGTTCTGTCTCCCACTCCCTAGGGGTGGTGCTGATGAGTTGGGTCGGAGGTCAGCTGCTGTGATGGGGATGGTGTTGCTGTGACCCAGCCTGTGCAGAGCTCCAGCGAGAGTGCCTGGGAGGAATCGGCAGTTGGAGCTCAGTCGATAAAATGTACTCGAAGGATTACTTCCTGGCCATCATATTGTTGGACCATTACCCAGGTACAGAGCAAAGTGCGGGAGTGGCCGTCAGGTTTACAGACCCTCGGCCCCCTGACCGGCGCACTGACCCGCCCGGGGCTGAGGTTCTGTGGCGTTTTTACGGTGAGAATGTCTGGGTTTTATTTTGTATGAAGAAAGGAGCCGTGAGCAATCAATCCTTCTGCAGCTGAAACCGTTCCAGGGACCAGCTTAACACGAATAACATCTGGTCCTGTTCCAACAGCAGAGGCTGTCTCTGAAATTACAGTTAAGGGTAGTCCGCAGTGCTGGAAACTGCAATCTCGCACGCACTTTGGGCGGGGGGTGGGGGGGGGCTGGTGGTCGAGGGGGTGTCTCTCCGGGTGGTCTGTGGTGCTGGGCAGGAGACGTTAGGAGTGATGCTAGGAGCAGGACCGAGGGATATGCTGTCTGATCACAGCTCCCAGGGAGGGGAGGGTGGGCGCAGGGGATGGGGAGGGCAGGTGAATGGGGGGGCGCGCAGGCGTGGGGGAGGGGAGGTTTGGGGGGGAAGCGGAGTTTGGGCAAGGAGAGGGCGGGCGCGGGGTGTAGGGGAGGGGAGGGTTACATAAGAACATAAGAAATAAGAGCAGGAGTCGGCCATACGGCCCCTTGAGCCTGCTCCGCCATTCAATAAGATCCTGGCTGATCATCGACCTCAACTCCACTTTCCCGCACGATCCCGATATCCCTTGATTCCCCTAGAGTCCAAAAATCTATCGATCTCAGCCTTGAATATACTCAATGACTGAGCATTCACAGCCCTCTGGGGCAGAGAATTCCAAAGATTCACAACCCTCTGAGTGAAGAAATTCCTCCTCATCTCAGTCTTAAATGGCCTACCCCTTATCCTGAGACTATGACCCCTAGTTCTAGACACTCCAGCCAGGGGAAACAACCTCTCAGCATCTACCCTGTCAATCCCCCTCAGAATCTTGTATGTTTCAATGAGATCACACCTCATTCTTCTAAACTCCAGAGAGTATAGGCCCATTCTACACAATCTCTCATCATAGGACAGCCCTCTCATCCCAGGAATCAATCTAGTGAACCTTCGTTGCACCGCCTCCAAGGTAAGTATATCCTTCCTTAGATAAGGAGACCAAAACTGTGCACAGTACTCCAGGTGTGGTCTCACCAAGGCCCTATACAATTGTAGCAAGACTTCCTTACTCTTATACTCCAACCGCCTTGCAATAAAGGCCAACATGCCATTTGCCTGCCTTATTGCTTGCTGTACCTGCATGCTAGCTTTCTGTGTTTCTTGCACGAGGACACCCAAATCTCTCTGAACACCAACATTTGAAAGTTTCTCACCATTTAAAAAATATTCTGTTTTTCTATTCTTCCTACCAAAGTGAATAACCTCACATTTCCCTACATTATACTCCATCTGCCACCTTACTGCCCACTCACTTAGTCTATCTATATCCCTTTGCAGACTCTTTGTGTTCTCCTCACAGCTTACTGTCCCACCTAGCTTTGTATCGTCAGCAAACTTGGATACATTACACTCGGTCCTTTCATCTAGGTCATTAATATAGATTGTGAATAGCTGAGGCCCCAACACTGATCCTTGCGGCACGCCACTAGTTACAGCCTGCCAACCTGAAAAAGATCCGTTTATCCCTACTCTCTGTTTGTTAACCAATCCTCTATCCATGCTACTACATTACCCCCAATCCCACAAGCCCTAATCTTGTGTAATAACCTTTTATGTGGCACCTTATCGAAGCCTTTTGGAAATCCAAATATACTACATCCATTGGTTCCCCTTTATCTACCCTGCTAGTTACATCCTCAAAAAACTCTAATAAATTTGTCAAACACGATTTCCCTTTCATAAAACCGTGTTGACTGCCTAATCATGTTATGATTTTCTAAGTGCCCTAGGTTGGGGGGGAAGGGGAGGGGAGTGCAGGGGGAGGGAAAGGTAGACGTGGGGGGGAGGGGGGGGAAGGGGGAGTAGGGCGGGAGTAGGAGAGGGGAGGGTGAGCTGCTGAGATGAATCTGTGTTGAATCCCTTTAAGTGCAGTGATTATTTACACCCAGTGGAGACTCGGTCTAAATAGGCACATGCTGAGGTCAGTTAGAGGGTAATTGCTGTGAGAAGGTTCTGTAGATTGGCAGCAGCTTGTAAATCTTTGACTCCTGCCCTTGGGGACAGGCCAGGATATCGAGTTCACCAGTTCCTCAGCTCTCCGTTTGTCATTTAGCCCTCACGTGGTTAAAGCAACCTGTGTACTCACTATCTCCATCACCCTCTCTGGGGAGGTCACCAACACGGTGAATAGGGCAATGTCCACGGATGTTGTCCATGTGGACTTCCAGAAAGATGGAGTTCAACGTGGGGAAGTGTGAGCTCATCCATTTTGGATCCGAGAAAGACAAATTGGAATATGTTAATGGGGAGACTCGGGGCTGTGGAGTAGCAGAGGGATTTAGGTGTCATGTACACAGATCACCAAAAGATAGTGCACAGGTATCAAAAAAGGCAAATGGGATGTTGGCCTTTATCTCAAGAGGGCTGGAATACAGAGGGGAGGAAGTGATGTTACAGTGTACTGAGCCCTGCTCAGACCCCATCTGGACACTCTTCAGTTCTGGGCCCCGCACCATATATTGACCTCGGAGGGGGGGGCAGCGCAGATTCACCAGAATGATACCGGGGCTAAAAGGGTTAAATTATGAGGACAGGTTGCACAGACTGGGCTTGTATTCCCTCGAGTTTAGAAGATGTGATCTCATCGAGGTGTTTAAAGTGATTGAGTGGTTCGATAGGGTAGAGAGAGAGAAACTATTTCCTCTGGTGGGGGGGAGTCCAGAACAAGGGGGCAGAACCTTAAAATTAGAGCCAGGCCGTTCAGGGGTGATGTCAGGAAGCACTTCCTCACACAAAGGGCTGGTGGAAATCTGGAACTCTCTCCCCAAAAAAGCTGAGGCTGGGGGACAATTGGAGCTTTCAACACTGCGATCAATCGATTTTTGTTGGGTAAGGGTATTAAGGGATATGGAACAAAGGCGAGGAGTTGAGTTAATTAAATGGCAGAACAGACTCAAGGGGCTGAATGGCCTCCTCCTTGTTCCCATGTCCCCCCCACATTACTCACCAACAACCTGCTCACCGATGCTCAGTTTGGGTTCTGCCAGCACCACTCGGCTCCAGACCTCATCACAGCCTTGGTCTAAACATGGTCATGAGCTGTATTCCATTTCTGTGCAGTTCTCTGCACATGGTCCTGGCATGTTATGTGTGTGTGTGTCTACTCGTCTGTGTCTGTATCTGTGTAGACGGCAGATGCAGAAAAACTGCACTTGGCAGTGATGCCCCCATGGTTAAAGAGCTTCGCAACACTCACTGTCTGCACGAGGGCCGGGTCCGCTCCCCGGGGCGAGAGGCCAGGGCCGGGTCCGCTCCCCGGGGCGAGGGGCCAGGGCCGGGTCCGCTCCCCGGGGCCAGGGCCAAGGCCGGGTCCGCTGCCCGGGGCCAGGGCCGGGTCCGCTCCCCAGGGCCAGGGCCAGGGCCGGGTCCGCTCCCCGGGGCCAGGGCCGGGTCCGCTCGCCGGGGCGAGAGGTCAGTGCCGTGTCCGCTCCCCAGGGCCAGGGCCGGGTCCGCTCCCCGGGGCCAGGGCCAGGGCCGGGTCCGCTCCCCGGGGCCAGGGCCAGGGCCGGGTCCGCTCCCCGGGGCGAGGGGACAGGGCCGGGTCCGCTCCCCGGGGCCAGGGCCAGGGCCGGGTCCGCTCCCCGGGGCCAGGGCCAGGGCCGGGTCCGCTCCCCGGGGCGAGGGGACAGGGCTGGGTCCGCTCCCCGGGGCCAGGGCCAGGGCCGGGTCCGCTCCCCGGGGCCAGGGCTAGGGCCGGGTCCGCTCCCCAGGGCGAGGGGCCAGGGCCGGGTCCGCTCCCCGGGGCGAGGGGACAGGGCCGGGTCCGCTCCCCGGGGCCAGGGCCAGGGCCGGGTCCGCTCCCCGGGGCCAGGGCCAGGGCCGTGTCCGCTCCCCGGGGCCAGGGCCAGGGCCGGGTCTGCTCCCCGGGGCCAGGGCCAGGGCCGTGTCCGCTCCCCGGGGCGAGGGGCCAGGGCTGGGTCCGCTCCCCGGGGCCAGGGCCAGGGCTGGGTCCGCTCCCCGGGGCCAGGGCCAGGGCCGGGTCCGCTCCCCAGGGCGAGGGGCCAGGGCCGGGTCCGCTCCCCGGGGCGAGGGGACAGGGCCGGGTCCGCTCCCCGGGGCGAGGGGCCAGGGCCGGGTGCGCTCCCGGGGCGAGGGGCCAGGGCCGGGTCCGCTCCCCGGGGCGAGGGGCCAGGGCCGGGTCCGCTCCCCGGGGCGAGGGGCCAGGGCCGCTCCCCGGGGCGAGGGGACAGGGCCGAGTTCGCTCCCCGGGGCGAGGGGACGGGGCCGTGTCCGCTCCCCTGGGTGAGGGGCCAGGGCCGGGTCCGCTCCCCGGGGCGAGGGGCCGGGTCCGCTCCCCGGGGCCAGGGGCCAGGGCCGGGTCCGCTCCCCAGGGCCAGGTCCGCTCCCCGGGGCGAGGGGACAGGGCCGGGTCCGCTCCCCGGGGCGAGGGGCCAGGGCCGGGTCCGCTCCCCGGGGCCAGGGCCAGGGCCGGGTCCGCTCCCCGGGGCCAGGGCCAGGGCCGGGTCCGCTCCCCGGGGCCAGGGCCAGGGCTGGGTCCGCTCCCCGGGGCCAGGGCTAGGGCTGGGTCCGCTCCCCGGGGCGAGGGGCCAGGGCTGGGTCCGCTCCCCGGGGCCAGGGCCAGGGCCGGGTCCGCTCCCCGGGGCCAGGGCTAGGGCCGGGTCCGCTCCCCAGGGCGAGGGGCCAGGGCCGGGTCCGCTCCCCGGGGCGAGGGGACAGGGCCGGGTCCGCTCCCCGGGGCCAGGGCCAGGGCCGGGTCCGCTCCCCGGGGCCAGGGCCAGGGCCGTGTCCGCTCCCCGGGGCGAGGGGCCAGGGCCGGGTCCGCTCCCCGGGGCGAGGGGCCAGGGCCGGGTGCGCTCCCGGGGCGAGGGGCCAGGGCCGGGTCTGCTCCCCGGGGCGAGGGGCCAGGGCCGGGTCCGCTCCCCGGGGCGAGGGGCCAGGGCCGCTCCCCGGGGCGAGGGGACAGGGCCGAGTTCGCTCCCCGGGGCGAGGGGACGGGGCCGTGTCCGCTCCCCTGGGTGAGGGGCCAGGGCCGGGTCCGCTCCCCGGGGCGAGGGGCCGGGTCCGCTCCCCGGGGCCAGGGGCCAGGGCCGGGTCCGCTCCCCAGGGCCGGGTCCGCTCCCCGGGGCGAGGGGACAGGGCCGGGTCTGCTCCCCGGGGCGAGGGGCCAGGGCCGGGTCCGCTCCCCGGGGCCAGGGCCAGGGCCGGGTCCGCTCCCCGGGGCCAGGGCCAGGGCCGGGTCCGCTCCCCGGGGCCAGGGCCAGGGCCGGGTCCGCTCCCCGGGGCCAGGGCCAGGGCCGGGTCCGCTCCCCGGGGCCAGGGCTAGGGCCGGGTCCGCTCCCCAGGGCGAGGGGCCAGGGCCGGGTCCGCTCCCCGGGGCGAGGGGACAGGGCCGGGTCCGCTCCCCGGGGCGAGGGGCCAGGGCCGCTCCCCGGGGCGAGGGGACAGGGCCGAGTTCGCTCCTCGGGGCGAGGGGACGGGGCCGTGTCCGCTCCCCTGGGTGAGGGGCCAGGGCTGGGTCTGCTCCCCGGGGCGAGGGGCCGGGTCCGCTCCCCAGGGCCGGGTCTGCTCCCCGGGGCGAGGGGACAGGGCCGGGTCCGCTCCCCGGGGCGAGGGGCCGGGGCCGGGTCCGCTCCCCGGGGCGAGGGGCCAGGGCCGGGTCCGCTCCCCGGGGCCAGGGGCGAGGGGCCAGGGCCGCTCCCCGGGGCCAGGGGACAGGGCCGGGTCCGCTCCCCGGGGCGAGGGGCCGGGGCCGGGTCCGCTCCCCGGGGCGAGGGGCCAGGGCCGGGTCCGCTCCCCGGGGCCAGGGCCTGGTGGTCCCCTCTGTGGATAGATTCCGTGTCTTGTAGGTAGAAAGGGATGTGGGACTGATGGAGGAGGAGAGTGCCCTCCCTTCTCCTCCACCCAGTGCCGCTCAATGTGGTTACAAGCTTGATGCCATTTGGCAGCTTCTCAGGGCCGATACTATTCGCACAGTCCCAGCCTGGGCTGCGGTATTTAATGGAGGCTCTGTGTCCGTCACTGCTGGTATTTTTAGTAACCAGCAGTTACGATGTCTGTAATTTCACATCCAGTTTAAATCCAGGAGTGTGGTGCCAGGGTGCAGGGATGGGCTGTTCCCCTGCTCCTGGTTTCTGTGCGATATCTCTGGGAAACAGCACTGTCAGCTACTCCAGGTCTAGTCCCGAGTTCCTATTGAAGGGCCCTGCCTTTCACCCCCAGAGTGCTGATACCAGCTGGCAAACCGGCCCTGAATCCAGCCACTGACTTTACCCCGAGCCCTGCGGCTGGGCCCTGCTCCGAGCTTAGCCGAAGAGTTTGTCAGATTAAAATCCTGGGATTTACAAAGGAAGGATCGAGGCTCCTCCCCACACCAGGCTCCGGAGATCACTGCAACTTCTGGGAGCATTTATAGTGAAGATCCTGTAGTCTGAATGGAGAGGAGAGTGACTGACCCGGGTTTGTGTTTATTGCGGTGCTGACCCGGGTTTGTGTTTATTGGTGCGCTGACCCGGGTTTGTGTTTATTGGTGCGCTGACCCGGGTTTGTGTTTATTGGGGCGCTGACCCGGGCCTGTGTTTATTGGGGCGCGCTGACCCGGGTTTGTGTTTATTGGGGCGCGCTGACCCGGGTTTGTGTTTATTGGGGCGCGCTGACCCGGGTTTGTGTTTATTGGGGCGCTGACCCGGGCCTGTGTTTATTGGGGCGCGCTGACCCGGGTTTGTGTTTATTGGGGCGCGGACCCGGGTTTGTGTTTATTAGGGCGCGCTGACCTGGGTTTGTGTTTATTGGGGCGCGCTGACCCGGGTTTGTGTTTATTGCGGCGCGCTGACCTGGGTTTGTGTTTATTGGGCGGCGCTGACCCGGGTTTGTGTTTATTGCGGCGCTGACCCGGGTTTGTGTTTATTGCGGCGCGCTGACCCGGGTTTGTGTTTATTGCTGCGCTGACCCGGGTTTGTGTTTATTGCTGCGCTGATCCGGGTTTGTGTTTATTGGGGTGCGCTGATCCGGGTTTGTGTTTATTGCGGTGCTGACCCGGGTTTGTGTTTATTGTGGCGCGCTGACCCGGGTTTGTGTTTATTGCGGCGCTGACCCGGGTTTGTGTTTATTGCGGCGCTGATCCGGGTTTGTGTTTATTGGGGCGCGCTGACCCGGGTTTGTGTTTATTGGGGCGCTGACCCGGGTTTGTGTTTATTGCGGCGCGCTGACCCGGGTTTGTGTTTATTGGGGCTGTGATGACCCGGGTTTGTGTTTATTGGGGCGCGCTGACCCGGATTTGTGTTTATTGGGGCGCTGACCCGGGTTTGTGTTTATTGGGGCTGTGATGACCCAGGTTTGTGTTTATTGGTGCGCGCTGACCCGGGTTTGTGTTTATTGGGGCTGTGATGACCCAGGTTTGTGTTTATTGGTGCGCTGACCCGGGTTTGTGTTTATTGGTGCGCTGACCCGGGTTTGTGTTTATTGGGGCTGTGATGACCCAGGTTTGTGTTTATTGGTGCGCTGACCCGGGTTTGTGTTTATTGGTGCGCTGACCCGGGTTTGTGTTTATTGGTGCGCTGACCCGGGTTTGTGTTTATTGGGGCTGTGATGACCCAGGTTTGTGTTTATTGGTGCGCTGACCCGGGTTTGTGTTTATTAGGGCGCGCTGACCTGGGTTTGTGTTTATTGGGGCGCGCTGACCCGGGTTTGTGTTTATTAGGGCGCTGATCCGGGTTTGTGTTTATTGGGGCGCGCTGACCTGGGTTTGTGTTTATTGGGGCGCGCTGACCCGGGTTTGTGTTTATTGGGGCGCGCTGACCCGGGTTTGTGTTTATTGTGGGGCTGATCCGGGTTTGTGTTTATTGTGGGGCTGACCCGGGTTTGTGTTTATTGGGGCGCGCTGACCCGGGTTTGTGTTTATTGGGGCGCTGATCCGGGTTTGTGTTTATTGGGGCGCGCTGACCCGGGTTTGTGTTTATTGTGGGGCTGATCTGGGTTTGTGTTTATTGGGGCGCGCTGACCCGGGTTTGTGTTTATTGGGGCGCGCTGACCCGGGTTTGTGTTTATTGGTGCGCGCTGACCCGGGTTTGTGTTTATTGGGGCGCGCTGACCCGGGTTTGTGTTTATTGGGGCGCGCTGACCCGGGTTTGTGTTTATTGGGGCGCGCTGACCCGGGTTTGTGTTTATTGCGGCGCGCTGACCCGGGTTTGTGTTTATTGGGGCGCTGACCCGGGTTTGTGTTTATTGCGGCGCGCTGACCCGGGTTTGTGTTTATTGGGGCGCTGATCCGGGTTTGTGTTTATTGGGGCGCTGATCCGGGTTTGTGTTTATTGGTGCGCTGATCCGGGTTTGTGTTTATTGGGGCGCTGATCCGGGTTTGTGTTTATTGGGGCGCGCTGACCCGGGTTTGTGTTTATTGGTGCGCGCTGACCCGGGTTTGTGTTTATTGGGGCGCTGACCCGGGTTTGTGTTTATTGCGGCGCGCTGACCCGGGTTTGTGTTTATTGGGGCGCTGATCCGGGTTTGTGTTTATTGGGGCGCTGATCCGGGTTTGTGTTTATTGGTGCGCTGATCCGGGTTTGTGTTTATTGGGGCGCTGATCCGGGTTTGTGTTTATTGGGGCGCGCTGACCCGGGTTTGTGTTTATTGGTGCGCGCTGACCCGGGTTTGTGTTTATTGCGGCGCGCTGACCCGGGTTTGTGTTTATTGGGGCGCGCTGACCCGGGTTTGTGTTTATTGCGGCGCGCTGATCCGGGTTTGTGTTTATTGGGGCGCGCTGACCCGGGTTTGTGTTTATTGGGGCGCTGATCCGGGTTTGTGTTTATTGGGGCGCTGATCCGGGTTTGTGTTTATTGCGGCGCGCTGACCCGGGTTTGTGTTTATTGGGGCGCTGATCCGGGTTTGTGTTTATTGGGGCGCTGATCCGGGTTTGTGTTTATTGCGGCGCGCTGACCCGGGTTTGTGTTTATTGGGGCGCTGATCCGGGTTTGTGTTTATTGGGGCGCGCTGATCCGGGTTTGTGTTTATTGGGGCGCTGATCCGGGTTTGTGTTTATTGGGGCGCTGATCCGGGTTTGTGTTTATTGGTGCGCTGACCTGGGTTTGTGTTTATTGGGGCGCGCTGATCCGGGTTTGTGTTTATTGGGGCGCGCTGATCCGGGTTTGTGTTTATTGGGGTGCGCTGATCCGGGTTTGTGTTTATTGGGGCGCGCTGTTCCGGGTTTGTGTTTATTGGGGTGCTGACCCGGGTTTGTGTTTATTGGGGCGCGCTGATCCGGGTTTGTGTTTATTGGGGTGCGCTGATCCGGGTTTGTGTTTATTGGGGCGCGCTGTTCCGGGTTTGTGTTTATTGGGGTGCTGACCCGGGTTTGTGTTTATTGGGGCGCTGACCCGGGTTTGTGTTTATTGCGGCGCGCTGACCCGGGTTTGTGTTTATTGGGGTGCTGACCCGGGTTTGTGTTTATTGGGGCGCGCTGATCAGGGTTTGTGTTTATTGGGGCGCTGATCCGGGTTTGTGTTTATTGGGGCGCGCTGATCCGGGTTTGTGTTTATTGGGGCGCGCTGATCCGGGTTTGTGTTTATTGGGGCGCTGATCCGGGTTTGTGTTTATTGGGGCGCGCTGATCCGGGTTTGTGTTTATTGGGGCGCGCTGATCCGGGTTTGTGTTTATTGGGGCGCGCTGACCCGGGTTTGTGTTTATTGGGGCGCGCTGATCCGGGTTTGTGTTTATTGGGGCGCGCTGATCCGGGTTTGTGTTTATTGGGGCGCGCTGACCCGGGTTTGTGTTTATTGGGGCGCGCTGATCCGGGTTTGTGTTTATTGGGGCGCGCTGATCCGGGTTTGTGTTTATTGGGGCGCGCTGATCCGGGTTTGTGTTTATTGGGGCGCTGATCCGGGTTTGTGTTTATTGGGGTGCGCTGACCCGGGTTTGTGTTTATTGGTGCGCGCTGACCCGGGTTTGTGTTTATTGCGGCGCGCTGACCCGGGTTTGTGTTTATTGGGGCGCGCTGACCCGGGTTTGTGTTTATTGGGGCGCTGATCCGGGTTTGTGTTTATTGGGGCGCTGATCCGGGTTTGTGTTTATTGCGGCGCGCTGACCCGGGTTTGTGTTTATTGGGGCGCTGATCCGGGTTTGTGTTTATTGGGGCGCTGATCCGGGTTTGTGTTTATTGCGGCGCGCTGACCCGGGTTTGTGTTTATTGGGGCGCGCTGATCCGGGTTTGTGTTTATTGGGGCGCTGATCCGGGTTTGTGTTTATTGGGGCGCTGATCCGGGTTTGTGTTTATTGGTGCGCTGACCTGGGTTTGTGTTTATTGGGGCGCGCTGATCCGGGTTTGTGTTTATTGGGCGCGCTGATCCGGGTTTGTGTTTATTGGGGCGCGCTGATCCGGGTTTGTGTTTATTGGGGTGCGCTGATCCGGGTTTGTGTTTATTGGTGCGCTGATCCGGGTTTGTGTTTATTGGGGCGCGCTGATCCGGGTTTGTGTTTATTGGGGCGCGCTGATCCGGGTTTGTGTTTATTGGGGTGCGCTGATCCGGGTTTGTGTTTATTGGGGCGCGCTGATCCGGGTTTGTGTTTATTGGGGTGCGCTGATCCGGGTTTGTGTTTATTGGGGCGCTGATCCGGGTTTGTGTTTATTGGGGCGCGCTGTTCCGGGTTTGTGTTTATTGGGGTGCTGACCCGGGTTTGTGTTTATTGGGGCGCGCTGATCCGGGTTTGTGTTTATTGGGGTGCGCTGATCCGGGTTTGTGTTTATTGGGGCGCGCTGTTCCGGGTTTGTGTTTATTGGGGTGCTGACCCGGGTTTGTGTTTATTGGGGCGCTGACCCGGGTTTGTGTTTATTGCGGCGCGCTGACCCGGGTTTGTGTTTATTGGGGTGCTGACCCGGGTTTGTGTTTATTGGGGCGCGCTGATCAGGGTTTGTGTTTATTGGGGCGCTGATCCGGGTTTGTGTTTATTGGGGCGCGCTGATCCGGGTTTGTGTTTATTGGGGCGCGCTGATCCGGGTTTGTGTTTATTGCGGCGCGCTGATCCGGGTTTGTGTTTATTGGGGCGCGCTGATCCGGGTTTGTGTTTATTGGGGCGCGCTGACCCGGGTTTGTGTTTATTGGGGCGCGCTGATCCGGGTTTGTGTTTATTGGGGCGCGCTGATCCGGGTTTGTGTTTATTGGGGCGCGCTGATCCGGGTTTGTGTTTATTGGGGTGCGCTGACCCGGGTTTGTGTTTATTGGGGCGCGCTGATCCGGGTTTGTGTTTATTGGGGTGCGCTGACCCGGTGGGGTAGCTCTTCCAAAGAGCCAGCCCACAAGGAGGCCATTCGGCCCATCGTGCCTGTGCCGGCTCTTTGAAAGAGCTCTCCAATTAGTCCTGCTCTCTCCCCATAGCCCTGCAAATTTCTCCCCTTGAAGGATTTATTCAATTCCCCTTTTGAAAGTTACTATTGAATCTGCTTTCACCACCCTTTCAGGCAGCGCGTTCCAGATCACAGCAACTCACTGCATTAATAACATTCTCCTCATCTCACCTCGTTTTCTGATGAAATGTCATCGACCTGAAACGTTATCGCTTTCTCTCTCCACAGACCTGACCTGCTGAGTATTTCCAGCATTTTCTGGTTTTATTTGGGATTTAATGTTAATGAGTTATTACCATTTGTGTTTCAGATCCTATCTGGAATCGGAACTCCTTTGAGACGGATGCGGACCTGCCTGCCGGCTGGATGAGGGTGCGGGACACCTCTGGAACCTATTACTGGCACATTCCCACAGGGACGACGCAATGGGAACCACCGCCTCCTGCCTGCGACCAGGAGGAGGGCTCTCGGAAACCCCCGACCATGTCACAGTGCACGACCCCCTCGGAGGAGCAGCAGGTAAATGCAGCAGGTGGAAAGGTTAGGGTTCAGGGAGATCGGCCGCTGGTGTCGGTTGATCCTGGAGGAGAGACATCCCAGAGGGACCTTCATGGGATGGAGGAAGGAAGGATCCAAAATTGGCTTAGTGGCAGGAGGCAGAGGGTGATGGTCGAAGGTTGTTTTTGTGACTGGAAGCCTGTGTCTAGTGGTGTACCGCAGGGATCGGTGCTGGGTCCTTTGCTGTTTGTAGTGTACATTAATGATTTAGATATGAATGTAGAAGGTATGATCAGTAAGTTCGCAGATGACACGAAAATTGGTGGGGTGGTAAATAGCGAGGAGGGAAGCCTCAGGCTACAGGACGATATAGACGGGTTGGTTAGATGGGCAGAACAGTGGCAAATGGAATTTAACCCTGAAAAGTGTGAGGTGATGCATTTTGGGAGGACTAACAAGGCAAGGGAATACACAATGAATGGTAGGACCCAAGGAAGGACAGAGGATCAGAGGGACCTTGGTGTGCATGTACATAGATCCCTGAAGGCAGCAGGACAGGTAGATAAGGTGGTTAAAAAGGCATATGGGATACTTACCTTCATTAGCCGAGGCATAGAATATAAGAGCAGGAAGGTTGTGATGGAGCTGTACAAAACACTAGTTAGGCCACAGCTGGAATACTGTGTGCAGTTGTGGTCGCCACACTATAGGAAGGATGTGATTGCATTGGAGAGGGTGCAGAGGAGATTCACCAGGATGTTACCTGGGCTGGAGCACTTCAGCTATGAAGAGAGACTAGACAGGCTGGGGTTGTTTTCCTCAGAGCAGAGAAGGCTGAGGGGGGACCTGATTGGGGTGTACAAAATTATGAGGGGCATAGATAGGGTAGATAGAATGGAACTTTTCCTCTTAGTAGAGGGATCAATAACCAGGGGGCATAGTTTCAAGGTGAGGGGATTTGAGGAAAAACTTTTTCACCCAGAGGGTGGTTGGAATCTGGAACTCACTGCCTGAAAGGGTGGTAGAGGCAGGAACCCTCACAACATTCAAGAAGCATTTAGATGAGCACTTGAAATGCCGTAGCATACAAGGCTACGGACCAAGTGCTGGAAAATGGATTGGAATAGACAGGGCTTGATGGCCGGCGCGGACACGATGGGCCGAAGGGCCTCTTTCTGTGCTGTATAATTCTATGACGCTATGAAGCTGAGAACAAGGCTTCAAAAACACGAGAGAGACATGGGGAGAAGGTGGGTGGGTGGGGTTGAGGGATATGGGGAGAAGGTGGGTAGGTGGGGTTGGGGGATATAAGGAGAAGGTGGGTAGGTGGGGTTGAGGGATATGGGGAGTGGGTGGGTGGGGTTGGGGGATATGGGGAGAAGGTGGGTGGGGTTGGGGATATGGGGAGAAGGTGGGTTTGGGGATATGGGGAGAAGGTGGGTCGGTGGGGTTGAGGGATATGGGGAGAAGGTGGGTGGGTGGGGTTGGGGGATATGGGGAGAAGGTGGGTGGGTGGGGTTGAGGGATATGGGGGGTAGGTGGGGTTGGGGATATGGGGAGAAGGTGAGTAGGTGGGGTTGGGGATATGGGGAGAAGGTGGGTAGGTGGGGTTGGGGGATATGGGGAGAAGGTGGGTAGGTGGGGTTGGGGATTGGGGAGATGGTGGGTAGGTGGGGTTGGGGATATGGGGAGAAGGTGGGTAGGTGGGGTTGGGGATATGGGGAGAAGGTGGGTAGGTGGGGTTGGGGATATGGGGAGAAGGTGGGTGGGCTTGGGGGATATGGGGAGAAGGTGGGTAGGTGGGGTTGGGGATATGGGGAGAAGGTGGGTAGGTGGGCTTGGGGGATATGGGGAGAAGGTGGGTGGGTGGGCTTGGGGGATATGGGGAGAAGGTGGGTGGGTGGGCTTGGGGATATGGGGAGAAGGTGGGTAGGTGGGCTTGGGGGATATGGGGAGAAGTTGGGTAGGTGGGGTTGGGGGATATGGGGAAAGGTGGGTGGGTGGGGTTGGGGATATGGGGAGAAGGTGGGTAGGTGGGGTTGGGGATATGGGGAGAAGGTGGGTGGGTGGGGTTGGGGATATGGGGAGCAGGTGGGTGGGTGGGGTTGAGGGATATGGGAGAAGGTGGGTAGGTGGGGTTGGGGATATGGGGAGAAGGTGGGTAGGTGGGGTTGGGGATATGGGAGAAGGTGGGTAGGTGGGGTTGGGGATATGGGGAGAAGGTGGGTAGGTGGGGTTGGGGATATGGGGAGAAGGTGGGTAGGTGGGCTTGGGGATATGGTGGGTAGGTGGGGTTGGGGATATGGGGAGAAGGTGGGTAGGTGGGCTTGGGGGATATGGGGAGAAGGTGGGTAGGTGGGGTTGGGGATATGGGGAGAAGGTGGGTAGGTGGGCTTGGGGATATGGTGGGTAGGTGGGGTTGGGGATATGGGGAGAAGGTGGGTAGGTGGGCTTGGGGGATATGGGGAGAAGGTGGGTAGGTGGGGTTGGGGATATGGGGGGAAGGTGGGTAGGTGGGGTTGGGGATATGGGGAGAAGGTGGGTAGGTGGGCTTGGGGGATATGGGGAGAAGGTGGGTAGGTGGGGGTGGGGAATATGGGGAGAAGGTAGGTGGGGTTGGGGATATGGGGAGAAGGTGGGTAGGTGGGGAATATGGGGAGAAGGTGGGTGGGTGGGGTTGGGAATATGGGGAGAAGGTGGGTGGGTGGGGTTGGGGATATGGGGAGAAGGTGGGTAGGTGGGGTTGGGGATATGGGGAGAAGGTGGGTGGGTGGGGTTGGGGATATGGGGAGAAGGTGGGTGGGTGGGGTTGGGGATATGGGGAGAAGGTGGGTGGGTGGGGTTGGGGATATGGGGAGAAGGTGGGTAGGTGGGGTTGGGGATATGGGGAGAAGGTGGGTGGGTGGGGTTGGGGATATGGGGAGAAGGTGGGTGGGTGGGGTTGGGGATATGGGGAGAAGGTGGGTAGGTGGGGTTGGGGATATGGGGAGAAGGTGGGTAGGTGGGGTTGGGATATGGGGAGAAGTTGGGTGGGTGGGGTTGGGGATATGGGGAGAAGGTGGGTAGGTGGGGTGGGGATATGGGGAGAAGGTGGGTAGGTGGGGTTGGGGATATGGGGAGAAGTTGGGTGGGTGGGGTTGGGGATATGGGGAGAAGGTGGGTGGGTGGGTTGGGGATATGGGGAGAAGGTGGGTAGGTGGGGTTGGGGATATGGGGAGAAGTTGGGTGGGTGGGGTTGGGGATATGGGGAGAAGGTGGGTGGGTGGGGATATGGGGAGAAGGTGGGTAGGTGGGGGTGGGGAATATGGGGAGAAGGTGGGGTTGAGGGATATGGGGAGAAGGTGGTTAAAACTTTAAGAAATAGCTGTGTGAATAAATTATTTTTCCCTGTTTCCCTCCCACATTCTCCCCGTGTGTCTGTATTCCCCGAATTGCCTCTGCCCTGTGTCACCCCTCCCTCCCTTTTGCCATCGTCACTCCCCTTGCCCTCTGACCCTTGGGGTTTTGTTTAGCTGACCTGGACTGGTGTGGCTGTGAGTGAGAAGGGCGATGATACCGACATATGGAAGGCAAGTCCTTGTTTATTTTAAGTGTGACGAACCTTTTCCTTTTGTGGCTTGCAAGTTGATGGTGGAAATTAATTTTCAGAAGAAAATGGAGTTGAGGTGCAGACCAGGCTGAATCTAATAGAATGGCAAAACAGGTCCGAGAGACTGAATGGCCTCCGCCTGCTCCTGATGTTCCTAAGCGGGTTGTAAATTGAATCCAAGGTATATTGGAGTAATGAAGCTCCTCGCACAGGTGCCAACTGGGCGATGTCTCACCTCCCCTGCAAATTTATTGGAATGGGTTATGCCCACCTCTCACAATATATATAAATGATCTAGACGAGGGAACTAGATGTAATATCTCCAAGTTTGTAGACGACACAAAGCTGGGTGGGCGTGTGTGCTGTGAGGAGGATGCAGAGAAACTCCAGTATGATTTGGACAGGTTGGGTGATTGGGCAGATGCATGGCAGATGCAGTATAATGTGGATAAATGCGAGGTTATCCACTTTGGTGGCAAAAACAGGAAGGCAGATTATTATCTGAACGGCAATAGATTGAGAGAAGGGGAAGTACAACGAGATCTGGGTGTCCTTGTGCACCAGTCGCTGAAGGTAAGCATGCAGGTGCAGCAGGCGGTTAAGAAGGCAAATGGTATGTTGGCCTTCATAGCGAGAGGATTCGAGTACAGGAGCAAGGATGTCTTGCTGCAGTACAGGGCCTTGGTGAGACCACACCTTGAGTATTGTGTGCAGTTTTGGTCGCCGTATCTGAGGAAGGATGTTCTTGCCATGGAGGGAGTGCAGCGAAGATTCACCAGACCGATACCTGAGATGGCAGGAATGACGTATGAGGAGAGATTGGGTCGATTAGGCTTATATTCGCTAGAGTTTCAATGAATGAGAGGGGATCTCACTGAAACTTATAAAATTCTAACAGGACTAGACAGACTAGATGCAGGAAGGATGTTCCCGATGGCGGGGGAGTCCAGAACCAGGGGTCACAGTCTAAGGATAAGGGGTAAGCCATTTAGGACTGAGATGAGGAGGAATTTCTTCACCCAGAGAGTGGTGAACCTGTGGAATTCTCTAACACAGAAGGCAGTTGAGGCCAATTCATTAAATATATTCAAGAAGGAGTTAGATATATTTCTTAAGGCTAAGGGGATCAAGGGATATGGGGAGAAAGCAGGGACAGGGTACTGAATTTGGATGAACAGCCATGATCTGATTAAATGGCGGAGCAGGCTCGAGGGGCCGAATGGCCTACTCCTGCTCCTATCTTCTATGTTTCTCCACTCCGCCGTCTCAATCCCAAAATTGCCCATGGGAGGTGGGATTGGGGTCGGAGTGCGGACACTGACGGGTGCTGAGCGTCCATCCCTCGGTGTAGTAACGGGATCGTGAAACGCACCGCTCCACACAGTGAAAACCATCTGCTACTTGGCGATGAGCGGTACCGACGGATATTGCAAGTCCTGCTCAGGGCTCCTGGTACAAGCAGCTCTGGCCAGATAAACCCGCTCGGGGCGGGGGCAGGATGAGAAAGACTTGCATTTAGACCGTGCCTTTCACAACCTCAGGACGTCCCAAAGCGCTTTACAGCTTTACTTTATCAAGGGTAGTCACTGTTATAATGTAGGAAAGGTGGCAGCCAAATTGCGCTCAGCAAGACATAAAAGATCCCACGGCCACTATTGGAAGAAGAGCAGGGGTCCTGGCCAATATTTATCCCTCAACCAACATCACTAAAGCAGATTATTTGGTCATTATCACATTGCTGTTTGTGGGATCTTGCTGTGTGCAAATTGGCTGCCGCGTTTCCTACATTACAACAGTGACTACACTTCAAAAAGTACTTCATTGGCTGTAAAGCGCTTTGGGATGTCTGATGGTCGTGAAAGGTGCTGTAGGAATGCAAGTCTGTCTTTCTTTCCCTCAGTACTGATGGAACTCGCTACCACAAGGAGTAGTTGAGGTGAACAGGATAGATGCGTTTAAGGGGAAGCTAGATAAGCGCATGAGAAAGTAATAGAAGGATGTGCCGATCAGGTGAGATGAAAAGGGTGGGAGGAGGCTCTTGTGAAGCATAAACACCGGCATAGACCTGTTGGGCCGAATGGCCTGTTTCTGTGCTGTAAATACTGTGTAATTATGTGCTTTAGTCTCTGGAGTGGGACTTGAACCCACAACCATGACTCTGAGGCAAGAGTGCTGCCCACTGAGCCACAGCTGACAGCTAAAGGTACGGCAGCTCTGGCCTTTAATACCCACTTGGGGCAAGAGATTCACTCTGCAGCGAAACAATAAATAAAACCCACCTTAATAACTGTTGATACTGGGGCTAATATTGATGGCTTGGGCTGGCAGTATTCACACAGTAATTATCTGTGTCTCCTGCTTGTGATGGAGAATCTAATTATCTACATTCAATCTTCCTAATGGGCTGGGAACTAAATCTCGGGCCAAGTGCATTAAGAGTCAATAGGGAGGGAGGAAAAACTGGAATTGGAAAACAAAAACGTAGAAAGTAAATTGGGAGGACAGCGGAATCAAGGGCTAGATAGTAGTCAACAAGGAGGTTTGCCTGTACTAAATGGTATATACTTCAATGCAAGGAGTATAGCGAACAAGGCAGATGAGCTGAGGGCACAGGTAGATACTTGGGACTATGATATTATAGCTATTACAGAGACGTGGTTGAAAGAGGGGCAGGGATGGCAGCTCAACGTTCCTGGTTACAGGATTTTCAGACGGGATAGACAGGGAGGTAAAAAGGGAGGGGGGATCGCGGTATTGATTAAAGAAACTATTACAGCTGTGAGGAGGGATGATATGTTGGAGGGATCGTCAAACGAGGCCATATGGATCGAACTGAAAAATAAAAAAGGGGTGATCACACTGCTGGAGTGTACTACAGACCCCCAAACAGTGAGAGGGAGATAGAAGAGCAAATATGTCGACAAATTTCTGAGAAGTGCAAAAACTATGGGGCAGTAATAGTAGGGGATTTCAACTACCCCAATATTAACTGGGATAAAATTAGTGTGAAGGGTATAGAGGGTGCGGAATTCCTAAAATACATCCAGGAGAACTTTTTTAGCCAGTATGTAGCAAGCCCAACAAGGGAGGGGATGGTTCTGGACTTAGTTTAGGGAATGAAGCTGGGCAGGTAGAAGGCGTATCAGTGGGGGAGCATTTTGGTGCTAGTGACCATAATTCTGTTAGATTTAAGGTAGTTATGGAAAAGGACAAAGATAGACCAGGAATAAAAATTCTAAATTGGGGAAAAGCAAATTTTGCTAAGCTCCGAGGGGATTTAGCCATAGTGGACTGGAAACAGCTACTTGCAGGTAAATCAGGGTCAGAGCAGTGGGAGGTATTCAAGGAGGAGATCCAGAGGGTTCAGACCAAATATGTGCCCTTAAAGAAAAAAGGTGGGACTAATAAATCTAGAGCTACCTGGGTGTCTAGGGACATACAGGGTAGGATAAAGAAAAAAGGGAGGCGTATGACAGATACCGAGGGCTAAATACTCCAGAATCTTTAGAGGAGCACAGAAAGTGCAATTAAAAAGGATATTAGGAAAGCAAAGAGAGAGCATGAAAAATTCTTGGCAAGTAAAATCAAGGAAAACCCAAAGATGTTTTATAAATATATTAAGAGTAAGAGTAAGAGGATAACTAAAGAAAGGGTAGGGCCTATTAGAGATCATGAGGGTAATCTGTGTGTGGAGGCGGGAGACGTCGGTAAGGTTCTTAATGAATACTTTGCGTCTGTTTTCACAAAGGAGAGGGGCGAAGCAGACATTGCTATCGAGGGGAGGAGTGTGAAATATTAGATGAAATAAACATAGTGAGAGAGGAAGTATTAAGGGGTTTAGCAGATTTAAAAGTGGATAAATCCCCAGGCCCGGATGAAATGTATCCCAGGCTGTTAAGCGAAGCAAAAGAGGAAATAGCAGAGGCCCTGACCATCATTTTTCAATCCTCTCTGGCTTCAGGTGTGGTGCTGGAGGACTGCTAATGTGGTACCCTTGTTTAAAAAGGGAGAAAAGGATAGATCAAGTGATTACAAGCCAGTCAGCCTAACCTCGGTGGTGGGAAAATTATTGGAAAGAATTCTGAAGGACAGGATAAATCTTCATTTAGAAAGACACAGATTAATCAAGGATAGTCAGCATGGATTTGTTAAGGGAAGGTCGTGTCTGACAAACTTGATTGAATTTTTTGAGGAGGTAACAAGGAGGGTAGATGAGGGTAGTGCATTTGATGTAGTGTATATGGACTTTAGCAAGGCTTTTGATAAGGTTCCACATGGCAGACTGGTCACGAAGTTAAAAGCCCATGGGATCCAGGGCAAAGTGTCAAGTTGGATTCAAAACTGGCTCGGAGGCAGGAAGCAAAGGGTAATGGTTGATGGGTGTTTTTGTGACTGGAAGGCTGTTTCCAGTGGGTTCCACAGGGCTCAGTACTAGGTCCCTTGCTTTTTGTGGTATATATCAATGATCTAGACTTGAATATAGGGGGTATGATTAAGAAGTTTGCAGATGATACTAAAATCGGCTGTGTGGTTGATACTGAAGAAGGAAGCTGTAGACTGCAGAAAGATATCAATAAATTGGTCAGGTGGGCAGAACTGTGGCAAATGGAATTCAATCTGGAGAAGTGTGAGGTCATGCATTTGGGGAGGGCTAACAAGGAAAGGGAATACACATTAAATGGTAGGACACTGAGTAGTGTAGAGGAACAAAGGGACCTTGGAGTGCATGTCCACAGATCCCTGAAGGTAGCAAGCCAGGTAGATAAGGTGGTTAAGAAGGCATACGGAATGCTTGTCTTTATTAGCCGAGGCATAGAATATAAGAGCAGGGAGGTTATGATGGAGCTGTACAAAACGTTAGTTAGGCCTCAGCTGGAATACTGTGTGCAGTTCTGGTCGCCACACTATAGGAAGGATGTGATTGCATTGGAGAGGGTGCAGAGGAGATTCACCAGGATGTTACCTGGGCTGGACCTATTTCCCATAGCAGAGGGGTCAAAAACCAGGGGGTACAGATTTAAAGTAATTGGTGGAAGGTTTAGAGGGGATTTGAGGGGAACTTTCTTCACCCAGAGGGTTGTGAGGGTCAGGAACTCGCTGCCTGAAAGGGTGGTAGAGGCAGGAACCCTAACCACATTTAAAAAGTACTTGGATGTGGACTTGGGATGCTCTGACCTGCAGGTTACGGACCAAGAGCTGGGAAGTGGGATTAGGCTGGATAGCTCTTTGTTGGCCGGCGCGGACACGCTGGGCCGAAATGGCCTCCTTCCGTGCTGTAACTTTCTATGATTCTGTGAAGCAGCTCCCCACGGTGCATTAGCCAGCAAGGAAGGGGAGTGGGGCAAGACTGTTGCCTCTTTACTGGCTCTCCCTAATATTGCAAGAGTTCGGTATTAATTATCGAGTGGTGCCAGGCACCTGACACTTGGGTCATCGTTAGCAGAAATATATCGGCCGTTCCTTCATCGCCGCTGGGTCAAAATCCTGGAACTCCCTCCCTAACAGCACTGTGGGAGTACCTTCACCACACGGACTGCAGCGGTTCAAGAAGGCAGCTCACCACCACCTTCTCAAGGGCAATTCGAGATGGACAATAAATGCTGGCCTTGCCAGCGACGCCCACATCCCGCGAGTGAATTAAAAAAGCAAGTTCACTCCCAGTAACTGAATGGACTAAAGGCACGGAGCCAAACTGAACGGGAGAGGCCACGTTTACATCCCAGTGAATGAATATTTGAACCAGAGGAAGACACGGCTATGGGGAGAGCGCGGGCAGTGGGATTAGTTTGGGATTGATACAGGGCTATGGGGAGAGAGTGGGGCAGTGGGATTAGTTTGGGATTGATACAGGGCTGTGGGGAGAGAGCGGGGCAGTAAGATTAGTTTGGGATTGATGCTGGGCTATGGGGAGAGAGTGGGGCAGTGGGATTAGTTTGGGGATTGATACAGGGCTATGGGGAGAGCGCATGGCAGAGGGATGAGTTTGGGATTGATGCAGGGTGGAGTTGGAAGATATGGAGAGTTGGGTGGGTGGGGTTGGGGGATATGGAGAGTTGGGTGGGTGGGGTTGGGGATACGGAGAGTTGGGTGGGTGGGGTTGGGGGATATGGAGAGTTGGGTGGGTGGGGTTGGGGATACGGAGAGTTGGGTGGGTGGGGTTGGGGTTATGGAGAGTTGGGTGGGTGGGGTTGGGGGATACGGAGAGTTGGGTGGGTGGGGTTGGGGGATATGGAGAGTTGGGTGGGTGGGGTTGGGGGTTATGGAGAGTTGGGTGGGTGGGGTTGGGGTTATGGAGAGTTGGGTGGGTGGGGTTGGGGGTTATGGAGAGTTGGGTGGGTGGGGTTGGGGATACGGAGAGTTGGGTGGGTGGGGTTGGGGGTTATGGAGAATTGGGTGGGTGGGGTTGGGGGTTATGGAGAGTTGGGTGGGTGGGGTTGGGGGTTATGGAGAGTTGGGTGGGTGGGGTTGGGGATACGGAGAGTTGGGTGGGTGGGGTTGGGGGATATGGAGAGTTGGGTGGGTGGGGTTGGGGATACGGAGAGTTGGGTGGGTGGGGTTGGGGTTTATGGAGAGTTGGGTGGGTGGGGTTGGGGATACGGAGAGTTGGGTGGGTGGGGTTGGGGATACGGAGAGTTGGGTGGGTGGGGTTGGGGATACGGAGAGTTGGGTGGGTGGGGTTGGGGATATGGAGAGTTGGGTGGGTGGGGTTGGAGGATATGGAGAGGTGGGTGGGGTTGGAGGATATGGAGAGTTGGGTGGGTGGGGTTGGGGGATACGGAGAGTTGGGTGGGTGGGGTTAATCTTTGAGAAAGGCGGTGAGTCTGTTGGGATTTTCCTTTTTCCACAATGTGCCCTGATGCGGTGCTTTCACACTCTGCTGTTTTTCATTATTGAAACATGTTTGGGAATTTCTAAAGAGCTGAAATGTACTTCTCCTTCAGGAGGTGTCGACCACAGCTGAGACCTCGGACACCAGTCTGAAAGAGTTTGAGGGGGCGACGCTACGATACGCATCCCTGAATCTGGGGTGAGTGAGCACTAGGCCTTTACGATCTTCTGGTTAGCGCTGGGAGATCAGGCAGTCAGCAGTCTAGAGGAATGGGCCTGTACATCTCGATCACTGCCATGGCCACCCTCGAACCATGTCCTTGTCCCCTTGCCCACCTCCAACTCCAACCCACGTCCTTCACCCCGGTAAAAAGCTACCCACAATTCACTAACTGTCAACGCCCTCTTCTCTGGCTCTCTAATGATCATGCCACAATTTGCTGAGTAACTCCTTTAATTCTGCCTTCTATATCCCAGTGTCACTCATTATCTCCTACCCTGGCTCCCAGTTTTGTCACCAACACCAGATTTGACTGGACCACCTCATGGTTTACTGAAGAACCCTCGCCACAGTCAAAGCCTCCATGGGTGGAGGAAAGAACAACTCCAGATTCCTTTTCTCTATGGCAAACTGTATCCTCAAATCCTCTACTCTCTTGCCCCTTGAACCCTAACGTCTAACGCCAAGTTCAAGGAGGTCATGTACTGAGACCATCTGCCCCACCCCACTACCGACCACCTCCTAGTCCCTCACTCATCCTAACCCTAACCCCTGTCCCAGTCTATAAGGCCCTCCTCCTGCCCCCTTACCACCCAACCTCTGGCCTCTCCATTACCTTTCCTGGCCCCAGTACTGGCCGACATTGTTAATGGCTCTCTCTCTGTTCACGCACTGTCCCTCTTCCTTTCAAAACAGTCATCATCGTTCCTCAATAAAAACCCCAGCCTTGACCTATCTAACCCCTCTAATTACCATCCAGCCTCTAAACTCTCCTTGTCCAAGGTCCTTGAATATATCATCACCTCTCCGACAACACCCTGTTCAAAACCCTTCAGTCCAGGTTCTGCACTGCCCATTGTACCAAGACTGCCCTGGTCAAAGTGCCTAATGATATTACCCTGTGATTGCGACTGTAGCGCATTTCTCTCCATGGCTTCTCTGTCCAATGCGGTTATTCAGTACCACCGTTGTGGTCCACCTCAGTATTACTGCACTTGCACGGTTCCACTCCTACCTGTCCGAACACAGCCAGGACATCTCCGTCAACCTCCATCTGCAGAGTTTCCCCAGGATCCATCCTCGGCCCCTCCCCTTCCCCATCGAGGCGCTGCCCCTTGATTGCATCATCCGTGTAGACAGGGTCATCTTCCACCAGCTCTACCTCTCCACCACCTCACTTGATCCCATGACCACCTCTGTGCTGTCAGACCGAATGCCCAACATTAAGTTGTGGATGAGACACAATTTCCTAGTGAGCCAATCGATTGTTTTCGGCTGCTGCCTACATTCCATACACCTGCCACCAACTCCATCCCCTTACTGACTGAACCAGATTGCGTGCAACCATGGTATTCTGCACCACCCGGAGCTGAGCTTCAAAACCCATATCCTCTCGATCACCAAGAACATAAGAAATAGGAGCCGGCGCAGGAGAGCGCGCGCTGGTTGTTATTTGAGAATCTTGGCTAATTACTAAAATCCATTTTAATGCTCAGTTATTTCTCTCTCTCTCAGGGGTCAAGTGGAAGGGGATAACTACAAAAAAATCCTAAACATTGATGATGAATCGAAGGTGAGGAAAAGAAAGTTTTCCCTTCCGTTACATTCTTCAGATATTTCCATATCTGAACTTCAGAAATCACTCACTTGTCGGTTGTTTTTCCATCTCCTTTTTTTCTCGCTTTTCCTGACTCTCGCTGGGGGACAAGTTCCACAGGCAGCTGCAGCGGTCCAAATAAACACTGTCCCAACAAACACTCCCAAACTCCCAGGGCAGGGACAGCACGGATTAGATACAGAGTAAAGCTCCCTCTACACTGTCCCCATCAAACACTCCCAGGGCAGGTACAGCACGGGTTAGATACAGAGTAAAGCTCCCTCTACACTGTCCCATCAAACACTCCCAGGGCAGGTACAGCACGGGTTAGATAGAGAGTAAAGCTCCCTCTACACTGTCCCATCAAACAGTCCCAGGGCAGGTACAGCACGGGTTAGATACAGAGTAAAGCTCCCTCTACACTGTCCCATCAAACACTCCCAGGGCAGGTACAGCACAGGTTAGATACAGAGTAAAGCTCCCTCTACACTGTCCCATCAAACACTCCCAGGGCAGGTACAGCACAGGTTAGATACAGAGTAAAGCTCCCTCTACACTGTCCCATCAAACACTCCCAGGGCAGGTACAGCACGGCTTAGATACAGAGTAAAGCTCCCTCTACACTGTCCCATCAAACACTCCCAGGACAGGTACAGCACGGGTTAGATACAGAGTAAAGCTCCCTCTACACTGTCCCATCAAACACTCCCAGGGCAGGTACAGCACGGGTTAGATACAGAGTAAAGCTCCCTCTACACTGTCCCATCAAACACTCCCGGGGCAGGTAACAGCACGGGTTAGATACAGAGTAAAGCTCGTTCTGCTCCAAGAATGTATCTCAGTGCCTCCGCCCCCCCACACTGCACCAGTTTAATATTCTCCTATTTTTTCACCCCACCCCTGAATGAGATTGCGAATTCCTGCCACATTGGGGCAGTGTTATTTTGTGGGTCCATGCCCAGTTGGAATTTGCTGGCATATTGCCCCAGACTGATTATAGGCCAGATTCCTGCAGGCAGAGGATACCTTCCAGCCCTCTGTCCCTCAGGAGGCCATTTAGCCCCTCGAGCCAGTTCCGCCATTCAGTTAGATCACGGCTGATCTGTATCTTAACTCCATCTACCCGCCTTGGTTCTGTAACCATTAATACCCTTACCCAACAAAAATCCATCAATCTCGGTCTTTAAAGCTCCAATTGACCCCCAGCCTCAACAGCTTTTTGGGGGAGAGAGTTCCAGATTTCCACCACCCTTTGTGTGAAGAAGTGCTTCCTGACATCACCCCTGAACGGCCTGGCTCTAATTTTAAGGTTCTGCCCCCTTGTTCTGGACTCCCCCCCCACCAGAGGAAATAGTTTCTCTCTCTCTACCCTATCAACTCCTTTAATCATCTTAAACACCTCGATTAGATCACCCCTTAATCTTCTAAACTCGAGGGAATACAAGCCCAGTCTGTGCAACCTGTCCTCGTAATTTCACCCTTTTAGCCCCGGTATCATTCTGGTGAATCTGCGCTGCTCCCCCTCCGAGGCCAATATATCCTTCCTGAGGTGCGGGGCCCAGAACTGAACACCAGATGGGGTTTGACTAGAGCTTTATATAAACTGTGACATCACTTCCTCCGCTTTGTATTCCAGTCCTCGAGGTAAAGCCAACATTCCATTGGTCTTTTGAATGATTTTTTTTGTGCCTGTTCACCAGCTCCGTTCCCAGCACTAATCCCCCTAACCCCCTCCCCGCGAGCCCAGCTCCGTTCCCAGCACTAACCCCCCTAACCCCCTCCCCGTGAGCCTAGCTCCATTCCAGCACTAACCCCCCTCCCCGCGAGCCCAGCTCCGTTCCAGCACTAACCCCCCTAACCCCCTCCCCGCGAGCCCAGCTCCGTTCCAGCACTAACCCCCCTAACCCCCTCCCCGCGAGCCCAGCTCCGTTCCCAGCACTAACCCCCCTAACCCCTCCCCACGAGCCCAGCTCCGTTCCCAGCACTAACCCCCCTAACCCCCTCCCCGCGAGCCCAGCTCCGTTCCCAGCACTAACCCCCCTAACCCCCTCCCCACGAGCCCAGCTCCGTTCCCAGCACTAACCTCCCTAACCCCCTCCCCGCGAGCCCAGCTCCGTTCCCAGCACTAACCCCCCTAACCCCCTCCCCGCGAGCCCAGCTCCGTTCCCAGCACTAACCTCCCTAACCCCCTCCCCGCGAGCCCAGCTCCGTTCCCAGCACTAACCCCCCTAACCCCCTCCCCGCGAGCCCAGCTCCGTTCCCAGCACTAACCTCCTCCCCGCGAGCCCAGCTCCGTTCCCAGAACTAACCCCCCTTACTCCCTCCCCGCGAGCCTATCTGTCGGTGGCTGTTGTTTGTACTGGGTGCGGAGAGGTGACTGTGGCTGTGTGTTCTGCAGTGTTTTGCTGTCCGATCCCTTGGTTGGGTGGAGATGTTGGAGGAGGACCTGGCTCCAGGGAAGAGCAGCATTGCCGTCAACAACTGCATCCGGCAGCTGTCTTACCACAAGAACAACCTGCACGACGGGGCCGGCACCTGGGGTGAGGTAAGTGGAACCGCGCAGTGGGGCAGCTCGGGCCTGACTGTAACCCCGATCACCGACCTGTGAACTCCTGGGGTCGCGGCGCAGGGGTTTGGTGCGGTTTGCCCATTGCCGAAGATCGACATTCCGCGTGATTGCTGCAGTTGATTGGTCACCGTGTAGAGTGGTGATACTGTTCGCTCAGCCTCCCCTGGGTGTGAAATTCAGTGAAGAGTCGGTGTGCGGACAACAGACAGGACATTCCGTGCTCACAACCTCTTGACTGAAATTATCCAGAGAAAGCGTTGGAGCGAGTTGACAGTTCGGGGGAAAGTGTGTCGCCGGGTGTGTTACCGAGACGTCCCTGTGGAGGAGGGAGGTCCCAGGTGAATCCCGGTCTGTCCTGAGTACGCACGGGGTGGCACTGGGGGAGGGGCTACAATTAACCTCAGTACCCCTGGGGTAAGGAGGGGTGAAAAAATGTCAGTCTGGGTTCCCACTGCTGATCACTATCCAGTGTCCCGTGCTGGTGTGTGCGCGCGTGTGTGAAACATGGGCTGAGGACGGGATGGGGCTGGGCCGTGCTACCCTGCCAGTAAGCTCTGCCGACACTCGCCGTTAAGTCTCGCACACACTTCACTTGTGCGAGGTGCTTGGACGGCAGCCGCCCTTGAACACAGAATTTTTCCACACTGTTTGCCTCCTTCCCGCTCTCTCAATCTGGAGATGCAGAGTTCAATAGTGGTGCAGTCCCACCCAGTCTGACATCGGACCTTGCTGGCTCTGTCACACACTCTCTGTTGGCCACTTATCAAGTTAACAGGATCACATTCCTGGCGATTAGAATGGCACGGGCTCGGGGGGCAGCACTGTCGGAGGGGCAGTACTGAGGGAGCTCCGCACTGTCGGAGGGACTGGACTGTCGGAGGGGCAGTACTGAGGGAGCGCCGCACTGTCGGAGGGGCAGTACTGAGGGAGCGCCGCACTGTCGGAGGGGCAGTACTGAGGGAGCTCCGCACTGTCGGAGGGGCAGTAACTGAGGGAGTGCTGCACTGTCGGAGGGGCAGTACTGAGGGAGCGCTGCACTGTCGGAGGGGCAGTACTGAGGGAGCGCTGCACTGTCGGAGGGGCAGTACTGAGGGAGCGCTGCACTGTCGGAGGGGCAGTACTGAGGGAGCGCTGCACTGTCGGAGGGGCAGTACTGAGGGAGCGCTGCACTGTCGGAGGGGCAGTACTGAGGGAGCGCTGCACTGTCGGAGGGGCAGTACTGAGGGAGCGCTGCACTGTCGGAGGGGCAGTACTGAGGGAGCGCTGCACTGTCGGAGGTACTGTCCCTGAATAAGACTTTAAACCGGGGCCCTGTCTGCCTGGTCAGGTGGGTGTTGAGGATCCTACGGCACTATTGGAAAAGCAGAGTTTTCTCCTGGTGTCACGGCAAATATACCTCCCTCACTAAAAACTGATTGCATGGTCACCTGTCTCACTGCTGTTTGTGGGATCTTGCTGTGTGCAAAATTGCTTGCATTCCTTGCATTACAGCAACTGCACGTCAAAGTGATTGATTGGCTGTGAAACACATTGGGACGTCTGTGAATGATGTGATAAGGCGCTGTTTGCAATGTGAGTGTCTCTCCTCCCCAGGGTAAGGACATGCTGCTCCTGCTGGAGAACGACACACTGGGCCTGATCGACCCCCTGGGCCAGAGTATGTTGCACACTCAACCGATCGTCAGCATCCGGGTGTGGGGTGTCGGGCGTGACAACGGACGGTATGTAAACTCCACAGCTCTCCCTCCCCCGCCAGAGCCCTTGCTGGATGCCCCGCACTGTAATTCAGGCGTCCCTCAGTGAGTGACCGGCTGCACAGCAAGACTTCACACGCAGCCTCTGAAAGCCTCGCTGATCTCCTGCCGGTGCCACCATTGACAGGGCAGCAGTTCTAACTGGCCTCAGAGTCACGGAAAGTTCACCCAGGATTGCCGCACTGACCTCTGTCCTGTAACCAGTGACCTGGGAGGTGGGAGCAGGCTGTAGCTCGCCTACGATCGCGCAGCCCGCCCCCGCGCGACCCCTGGGGTCGGAGTTACACAGCGAGACCTCTGATTCCAGGCAGATGTCACCACGCTGCCTCACCCCCGTCACACTGTCTCAGTTCCCAGACCCTGACGTTGACCCCCCGCTCCCTGCACGATTCCGGGGGGAGGCACTTCCAGAAGCGTTCTGGAATTCCACTGCGGGGTGGGAACTTTCTCGGTGAGACTCTCGCAGGACTTCGCGCCTCACCGTTCACACAAACACCGCGGTCACGCACAATCCGTGAGCTCACAAACTCCAGACACCGCCGGCCATTCACCAATGAGGGCAGTGGCTCCAGCTCCAGTAAACGTGGGGGGAGTGTCATGCACTGGTCTCCCCGTACTCCAACTTATGCTAAATCCCAGGGCCCATTCCTTCCACCGAAAACAAATAAGATCCAGATGAGAGAAGTGGCCACAGGAGTGCAGTGAGGGTATTCGAAATGCTCCACATCTGCACTGAGATAGCGGACTGAGAGACACCAGTCAGTGTACAGATATCTCCCTGAGAGAGAGGGACTGAGAGACACCAGTCAGTGTACAGATATCTCCCTGAGAGAGAGAGACTGAGAGACACCAGTCAGTGTACAGATATCTCCCTGAGGGAGAGGGACTGAGAGACACCAGTCAGTGTACAGATATCTCCCTGAGAGAGAGAGGGACTGAGAGACACCAGTCAGTGTACAGATATCTCCCTGAGGGAGAGGGACTGAGAGACACCAGTCAGTGTACAGGTATCTCCCTGAGAGAGAGAGGGACTGAGAGACACCAGTCAGTGTACAGATATCTCCCTGAGAGAGAGGGACTGAGAGACACCAGTGAGTGTACAGATATCTCCCTGAGAGAGAGAGGGACTGAGAGACACCAGTCAGTGTACAGATATCTCCCTGAGAGAGAGGGGACTGAGAGACACCAGTCAGTGTACAGATATCTCCCGGAGAGAGAGGGACTGAGAGACACCAGTCAGTGTACAGATATCTCCCGGAGAGAGAGGGACTGAGAGACACCAGTCAGTGTACAGATATCTCCCTGAGAGAGAGGGGACTGAGAGACACCAGTCAGTGTACAGATATCTCCCGGAGAGAGAGGGACTGAGAGACACCAGTCAGTGTACAGATATCTCCCGGAGAGAGAGGGACTGAGAGACACCAGTCAGTGTACAGATTTATTGCAAGGGGGATGGAGTATAAAAGTAGGGAAGTTTTGATGAAACTTTACAGGGCGCTGGTGAGACCGCACCTGGAGTTGATTCCTGGGATGAAGGGGTTGACATATGATGAAAAGTTGAGCAGGTTGGGCCTATACTCATTGGAGTTTAGAAGAATGAGAGGTGATCTTATTGAAACACACAAGATTCTGAGGGGGATTGACAGGGTAGATGCTGAGAGAATGTTTCCCCTCGTGGGGGAATCTAGAACTAGGGGGCATAGTTTCAGAATAAGGGGTCGCCCATTTAAGACTGAGATGAGGAATTTCTTCTCTCTGAGGGTCGTGAATCTTTGTAATTCTCTACCCCAGAGAGCTGTGGAGGCGGAGTCATTGAATATATTCAAGGCGGAGATTGACAGACATTTGATATACAAGGAGTCAAGGGGTATGGGGAGCGAGCGGGAAAGTGGTGTTGAGGCCAGGATTGGATCAGCCTTGATCTTATTGAATGGCGGAGCGGGGTCGATTGGCCGACTCCTGCTCCTGTTTCTTATGTTCTTATGTTCAGATATCTCCCTGAGAGAGAGGGACTGAGAGACACCAGTCAGTGTTCAGATATCTCCCTGAGAGAGAGGGACTGAGAGACACCAGTCAGTGTTCAGATATCTCCCTGAGAGAGAGGGACTGAGAGACACCAGTCAGTGTTCAGATATCTCCCTGAGAGAGAGGGGACTGAGAGACACCAGTCAGTGTACAGATATCTCCCTGAGAGAGAGGGACTGAGAGACACCAGTCAGTGTTCAGATATCTCCCTGAGAGAGAGGGACTGAGAGACACCAGTCAGTGTACAGATATCTCCCTGAGAGAGAGAGACTGAGAGACACCAGTCAGTGTACACATATCTCCCTGAGAGAGAGGGACTGAGAGACACCAGTCAGTGTACAGATATCTCCCTGAGAGAGAGGGACTGAGACACACCAGTCAGTGTACAGATATCTCCCTGAGAGAGAGGGACTGAGAGACACCAGTCAGTGTACAGATATCTCCCTGAGAGAGAGGGATTGAGAGACAACAGTCAGTGTACAGATATCTCCCTGAGAGAGAGGGACTGAGAGACACCAGTCAGGGTCCAGATATTTCCCTGAGGGACTGAGGGACTCCAGTCAGTGTACAGATATCTCCCTAAGGGAGAGGGACTGAGAGACACCAGTCAGTGTACAGATATCTCCCTGAGAGAGAGGGACTGGGAGACCCCAGGGTGTACAGATATCTCCGAGTGAGAGGGACTGAGGGACCCCAGTCACTGTACAGATATCTCCCTGAGAGAGGCACTGAGAGACACCAGTCAGTGTACAGATATCTCCCTGAGAGAGAGAGGGACGGAGACACACCAGTCAGTGTACAGATATCTCCCTGAGAGAGGCACTGAGAGACCCCAGTCAGTGTACAGATATCTCCCTGAGAGAGGCACTGAGAGACCCCAGTCAGTGTACAGATATCTCCCTGAGAGAGAGAGGGGCTGAGACACACCAGTCAGTGTACAGATATCTCCCTCAGAGAGAGGGACTGAGAGACCCCAGGGTATACAGATATCTCCCTGAGTGAGAGGGACTGAGAGACCCCAGGGTATACAGATATCTCCCTGAGAGAGGCACTGAGAGACACCAGTCAGTGTACAGATATCTCCCTGAGAGAGAGAGGGACGGAGACACACCAGTCAGTGTACAGATATCTCCCTGAGAGAGGCACTGAGAGACCCCAGTCAGTGTACAGATATCTCCCTGAGAGAGGCACTGAGAGACCCCAGTCAGTGTACAGATATCTCCCTGAGAGAGAGAGGGGCTGAGACACACCAGTCAGTGTACAGATATCTCCCTCAGAGAGAGGGACTGAGAGACCCCAGGGTATACAGATATCTCCCTGAGTGAGAGGGACTGAGAGACCCCAGGGTATACAGATATCTCCCTGAGTGTGAGGGACTGAGAGACCCCAGGGTATACAGATATCTCCCTGAGTGAGAGGGACTGAGAGACCCCAGGGTATACAGATATCTCCCTGAGTGAGAGGGACTGAGGGACCCCAGGGTATACAGATATCTCCCTGAGAGAGAGGGGACTGAGACACACCAGTCAGTGTACAGATATCTCCCTGAGAGAGAGGGACTGAGAGACCCCAGGTTATACAGATATCTCCCTGAGTGAGAGGGACTGAGAGACCCCAGGGTATACAGATATCTCCCTGAGTGAGAGGGACTGAGGGACCCCAGGGTATACAGATATCTCCCTGAGAGAGAGGGGACTGAGACACACCAGTCAGTGTACAGATATCTCCCTGAGAGAGAGGGACTGAGAGACCCCAGGGTATACAGATATCTCCCTGAGTGAGAGGGACTGAGGGACCCCAGAGTATACAGATATCTCCCTGAGTGAGTGGGACTGGGAGACCCCAGGGTATACAGATATCTCCCTGAGAGAGAGGGACTGGGAGACCCCAGGGTGTACAGATATCTCCCTGAGAGAGAGGGACGGGGAGACCCCAGGGTGTACAGATATCTCCCTGAGTGAGAAGGACTGGGAGACCCCAGGGTATACAGATATCTCCCTGAGGGAGAGGGACTGGGAGACCCCAGGATATACAGATATCTCCCTGAGAGAGGGGGACTGGGAGACCCCAGGGTATACAGATATCTCCCTGAGGGCGGGACTGTCGATCTTGCTGTAGTACGGTGTGTGTGCAGGTTGCGTTTTGCGTGGTGTAATGATCTGATTTGATTTTTCTCTCCTTTGGCTGTGCTGACTGTGCTGCAGTGAGAGGTACAGTATTGAAGCCTCCATTTCTCACATCCCTCAGACTCCATGGTGTCACCTTCCAATCTGTGAAAACATTTTTCATGAAATTAGTCTCCTGTCATAGAATCTGCTGCGTCTGTATCCCAGTTACTGCCTGTCCAAGATCCATTACATTTCATTCATCTCCTTCCCGTGTATGAGTTCTCTTCGGGTGTGTGTAGATTGGACACCGAGCTGTGACCCCCGATATCTGTACCCTCTCGAACCCTGTCCGCCCCTCACAATGTCTCAGTCTGTGTTGTCGCTCCGTAGAAGCTTGTAATTTTTGTTTGTTTCAATGGCTCAGCTTTGTGTCAGCTTGACTCAGTGGGTAGCTCTCTCACCTCTGAATCAGAAGGTCGTGGGTTCAAGTCCCACTCCAGAGACTTGTGCTGATAATCCAGGCTGACACTCCAGTGCAGTAGTGAGGGAGTGCGGCACCGTCTTTCGGATGAGGCGTTAAACCAAAGCTCCGTCTGCTCTCTCAGGTGGATGTAAAAGATCCCACGGCTCTATTTCGAAGAGCAGGGTAATTCTCCCCGGTGTCCTGGGGCCAATATTTATCCCTCAACCAAGATCACTAAAAACAGATGATCTGGTCATTATCACATTGCTGTTTGTGGGAGCTTGCTATGCGCAAATTGGCTGCTGCGTTTCCTACATTACAACAGTGACTACACTTCAAAAGTACTTCATTGGCTGTAAAGCGCTTTGAGATGTCCTGAAGTTGTGAAAGGCGCTATACAAATGCAAGTCTTTCTTTCCTTCTTTATCCCAAAATTTCCCTAACTAAATCATAAAATAATCATAAAATAATCATAGAATGGTTACAGCACAGAAGGAGGCCATTCGGCCTGTTGAGCCCGTGCACTTCAGCTAGTCCCACTCCCCCGCCCTTTCCCCGTAGCCCTGCAAATTTTTTTCCTTCAGGTGCTTATCCAACTCCCTTTTGAAAGCTGTGATTGAGTCTGCCTCCACCATCCTTTCAGGCAGTGTATTCCAGATCCTAACCACTTGCTGCGTAAAAAAGTTTTTCCTCATGTCGCCTTTGGTTCTTTTGCCAATCACCTTAAATCTGTGTCCTCTGGTTGTCGACCCTTCCACCAATGGGAACAGTTTCTCTCCATCTACTCTGTCCAGACCCCTCATGATTTTGAACACCTCTATCAAATCTCCTCTCAATCTTCTCTGCTCTAAGGAGAACAACCCCAGCTTCTCCAGTCTATCAACATAACTGAAGTCCCTCATCCCTGGAATCATTCTTGTAAATCTTTTCTGCACCTTCTCTAAGGCCTTCACATCCTTCCTAAAGTGTGGTGCCCAGAATTGGACACAATACTCCAGTTGAGGCCGAACCAGTGTTTTATAAAGGTTCATCATAACGTCCTTGCTTTTGTACTCTATACCTCTATTTATGAAGCCCAGGATCCCGTATGCCATTTTAACCGCTTTCTCAACCTACCCTGCCACCTTCAACGATTTGTGCACATATATCCCAGGTCTCTCTGTTCATGCACCCCTTTTAGGATTGTACCCTTTAGTTTATATTGCCTTTCCTCGTTCTTCCTACCAAAATGTATCACTTTCTGCATTAAATTTATCTGCCACATGTCCGCCCATTCCACCAGCCTCTTGAAGTCTATCCCTATCCTCCTCACTGTTCACTATACTTCCAAGTTTTGTGTCATCTGCAAATTTTGAAATTGTGCCCTGTACACCCAAGTTCAAGTCATTAATATATATCAAGAAAAACAGTGGTCCTAGTACCGACCCCTGGGGAACACCACTGTGTACCTTCCTCCAGTCCGATAAACAACCGTTCACCACTACTCTCTGTTTCCTGTCACTTAGCCAATTTCATATCCATGCTGCCACTGTCCCTTTTAATCCATGGGCTTCAACTTTGTTGGCAAGCCTATTATGTGGCACTTTATCAAACGCCTTTTGGAGGTCCATGTACACCACCTCACCTGCATTGCCCTCATCAACCCTCTCTGTTACCTCATCAAAAAACTCAATCAAGTTTCGATTTGCCTTTAACAAATCCGTGCTGGCTTTCCTTAATTAATCCACACAGCACAGAAGGAGGCCATACGGCCCCTCGAGCCTGCTCTGCCATTCAATAAGATCATGGCTGATCTTCGACCTCAACTCCACTTTCCCGCCCGATCCCCACATTCCCTGATTCCCCTAGAGTCCAAAAATCTATCGATCTCAGCCTTGAATATACTCAACGATTCAGCATCCACAGCCCTTTGGGGTAGAGAATTCCAAAAATTCGCAACCATCTGAGTGAAGAAATTCCTCCTCATCTCAAACCCCTTATCCTGAGATTATGCCCCCTAGTTCTAGACTCTCCAGCCAAGGGAAACAACCTCTCAGCATCTACACAGGCAAGTATGTCCTTCCTCTGATAAGGAGACCAAAACTGTCCAGGTGTGGTCTCACCAAAGCCCTGTACAATTGTAGTAAGACTTCCTTACTCTTGTACTCCAACCCAATTGCAATAAAGGCCAACATGCCATTTGCCTTCCTAATTGCTTGCTGTACCTGCATGCTAACTCTGTGTTTCTTGTACGAGGATACCTAAATCTCTCTGAATACCAACATTTATTAGTTTCTCACCATTTAAAAAATATTCTGTTTTTCTATTCTTCCTAACAAAGTGAATAACCTCACATTTCCCCACGTTATACTCCGTCTGCCACCTTATTGCCCACTCACTTAATCTGTCGATATCCCTTTGCAGACTCTTTGTGTTCCCCTCACAGCTTACTGTCCCACCTAGCTTTGTATCGTCAGCAAACTTGGATGCATTGCACTCAGTCCCTTCATCTAAGTCATTAATATAGATTGTAAATAGCTGAGGCCCAAGCACTGATCCTTATGGCACCTCACTCGTTACAGCCTGCCAACCAAAAAATGACCCATTTATCCCTACTCTGTGTTTTCTGTCTGTTAACCAATCCTCTATCCATGCTAATATATTACCCCCAACCCCATGAGCCCTTATCTTGCGTAGCAACCTTTTATGTGGCACCTTATCGAATGACTTTTGGAAACCCAAATATAATACATCCACTGGTTCCACTTTTTCTACCCTGCTAGTTACATCCTCAAAAAACTCTAATAAATTTGTTAAACACGATTTCCCTTGCATAAAACCATGTTGACTCTGCCTAATCATATGATTTTCTAAGTGCCCTGTTACCACTTCCTTAATAATGGATTCCAGCATTTTCCCGATGACTGATGTCAGGCTAACTGGCCTGTAGTTCCCTGTTTTCTCTCTCCCTCCTTTCTTGACTAGCAGGGTTACATTTGCTTCCTTCCAATCCGCTGGGACCGTTCTAGAATCTCAGGAATTCTGGAAGATCACAATGAATGCATCCACTCTCTCTGCAGCCACCTCTTTTAGAACCCTAGGATGTAAGCCATCAGGTCCAGGGGATTTGTCAGCTTTTAGTCCCACTAGTTTCTCAATTACTTTTTCTCCACTGATATTAATTACATTAAGTGCCTCACTCTCATTAGCCCCTTGGTTCCCCACTATTTTTGGTATGTCTTTTGTGTCTTCTACTGTGAAGACAGATGCAAAATATTTGTTTATAGTCTTTGCCATTTCCTTATTCCGCATTATAATTTCACCTGTCTCAGCCTCTAAGGGACCAACACTTACTTTTGCTACTCTTTTCCTTTTTATATACTTGTAGAAGCTCTTACAATCTATTTTTATATTTCTTGCTAGTTTACTCTCGTATTCTATTTTCTCCCTTTTTATCAATTTTTTGGTCATCCTTTGCTGGTTTGCAAAGCTCTCCCAATCTTCAGGCTTACTATTATTCTTCACAACATTATAAACCTCTTCTTTTAATCTAATACTATCCTTAACTTCGTTAGTTAACCACGGATGGATCACGTCTCCCATGGAGTTTTTAATTTTGGAATATTTCTTTAAATGTTTGCCACTGCTTATCTACCGTCATACCTTTTAATCTAATTTCCCAATCTACCTTAGCCAACTCACCCCTCATACCTATGTAATTGGCTTGATTTAAGTATTTCACTCTCAAACTCAATGTGAAATTCTATCATATTATGATCACTCTTCCCCAGAGGATCCTTTACTATGAGATTACTAATGAACCTTGTCTCATTACACAATACAAGATCTAAAATGGCCTGTTCCCTGGTTAGTTCCATGACGTCGCTAAAGTATTCCTTGAACTCGTCCTCCAGACTACCTTTGCCAATTTGATTTGCCCAGTCTATATAATTCACAGCACCCGCTCTTTCTTGCGCTGAACCCCAGTTATAACTTTATAAAGGCAAGTCTTGCTTTCTTTATTTTACTTTTGTTCTTTTTTTCCTTCTTTCCAGTGAGGAGACGGTATCTTCACATGTTGTCGTGTTTATTCGACACTAGCTGAATTGAGTCAGATTATAAATTGCGTCTCGGTAATTTAGCCACCTTATCACTCTCGAGGTATTTTAATTTATTTTGTATTGCGTTTAGGGATTTCGCCTACGTCGCCAGGGACAAACTGACCCGGGTGCTGAAATGCCACGTGTTCCGCTGTGACACCCCAGCGAAGGCCATCGCCACCAGACTGCATGAGGTCTGCTCTAAGGTACTGTTCGTTCCGCTCACTGGTCCGTGTGTGAACCCGACTCCCAGGCACAGGCAACACCTCAGGCACTGGGCTGAACGAGAGCTCGGCTCACACACCGTCTGTTAAAAACACCTGCCATCTACTCTCAATATTTTAATGTTGCTTCATAAATAGTTGCTAACTTGTATATTTTCGATGAATGGGCTCACAGTCAACACAGCAGAGAAGTTCAGCAGACTTGCATCGACACAGCCCCTTGCCGCCTCGCTCAGAAATGTCTCAAAGCACTTCAACAATGGATTGCTTTGAAGTGGAGCAACTGTAATGTACGCACAGCAAGATCCCACACGCAAGAATGTGGTGAATGACCAGTTTATATGTTTCCGTCTTTCAGATGAGACGTTAAACCAAGGCCGCGTCTGCCCTCTCAGGTGGATGTTTAAGATCCCATGGCACTATTCGAAGAAGAGCAGGGGAGTTCTCCCCAGTGTCCTGGCCAATATTTATCCCTCAACCAACATCACTGAACACAGATTATCTGGCCATTACCAAATTGATGTATGTGTGATCTTGCTGTGCGCAGATTGGCTGTAAAGTGCTTGAGTCCTGAAAGTCTTTTTTTTTAGAAACATAGAAACATAGAAACTAGGAGCAGGAGTAGGCCATTCGGCCCGTCGAGCCTGCTCCACCATTCAATACGATCATGGCTGATCATCCAAATCCAGTACCCTGTCCCTGCTTTCTCACACAGAATCCCCATCGAGCCTGCACCGACACATATCCCACCCTATCCCCGTAACCCCACGTATTTAATTCCCCCTAACATATCCCATCCTATCCCCGTAACCCCACATATTTAATTCCCCCTAACATATCCCTTCCTATCCTATCCCCGTAACCCCACATATTTAATCCCCCCCTAACACTAAGGGTCAATTTATCATAGCCAAATCAACCTAACCCGCACATTTTTGGACTGTGGGAGGAAACCGGAGCACCCGGAGGAAACCCACGCAGACACGGGGAGAATGTGCAAACTCCACACAGACAGTCACCCGAGGCCAGATTCGAACCCAGGTCCCTGGCGCTGTGAGGCACCAGTGCTAACCACTATGCCACCGTGTTGGAGGTGTTTGTTGAGAGGAATGTGGATCAGGACCCTGGGGGGAACTCCTTGCTCCTCTCCCAACACTGCGAGGGATCTTTAACATGCCCTAAGCAGGCAGACAGGGCCTCGGTTCAGCGTCTCATCTCAAGGACGGCACCTCTGACAGCAGCGCTCTCTCGGCACCACACTGGGGTGTTGGCTCTGGCCTATGTGCTCAGGTTCTGGAGTGGGGCTTGAACCCAGGTCCACCAGAGTGTCGTATATAACTAAACGTGGGGCAACAGCCCAGAATTGTCACCATTTTTTAAAAGGTTACATTTAGTGTCCTAACGGGGTGCATGTCTGCAATAAACCCTGAGTGATAGCTGGGGAGGGGAACAAAAGGAGGCATAGAAATTAAACTAGGGTAGGATTGAGTAAATAAGGAGAAACTGTTTCCAGTGGCAGGAGGGTCGGTAACCAGAGGAGACAGATTTAAGATAATCAGAGGGGAGACGAGAATTTTTTTTCCGCAGCGAGTTGTTGTGATCTGGAACGCGCTGCCTGAAAGGGCGGTGGAAGCAGATTCAATAGGAACTTTCAAAAGGGAATTGGATAAATACTTGAAAAGGAGAAATTTGCAGGGCTGTGGGGAAAGAGCAGGGAGGAGTGGGACCAATTGGAGAGCTCGTTCAAAGAGCTGGCACAGGCAGGATGGGTGGAATGGCTTCCTCCTGTGCTGTGTGATTGTAGGTGTGTACAGGTTTCTCAGTCTGATGCAGGATGCAGAGACTGAGTCAGCGAGTGATGGGAAACCCAGAGCCTGTTCTGGGGAAACGTGGTATGGGAGTGCGTTTCTGCCACGTCTCGCAATCACGGCCAATCTAGCATCATTTATACCGAGCATGCTAGAGACACCTAGCAGATAAACAGTGTGTCGGCAATCTGCCCTGTGCCCCCTGTCCAGCACATGCTTCAGAACAGGTCCATGTTCGGTCCATGTGATCTCCTCAACTGGTTTCCATCACCTGAGAGGGAGGGAGGAGTTTTCCAGAGTATTTTTTCCCTTATCGGCCCGGGGATTTTTGCCTCTCCCAGGAGATTACACGGCTGTGGAGAGGGGAGGGGACAGTGTCTAGAAACATAGAAACATAGAAAATAGGTACAGGAGTAGACCATTCGGTCCTTCGAGCCTGCACCGCCATTCAATGCGTTCATGGCTGAACATGCTACCTCAGTACCCCATTCCTGCTTTCTCGCCATACCCCTTGATCCCCCTAGTTGTGAGTGTTATATCTAACTCCCTTTTGAATATATTTAGCGAACTGGCCTCAACAACCTTCTGTGGAAGAGAATTCCATAGATTCACCACTCTCTGGGTGAAGAAGTTCCTCCTCAGCTCAGTCTTAAATGGCTTCCCCTTAATCCTTAGACTGTGACCCCTGGTTCTAGTTTTCCCTAACATTGGGAACATTCTGCCCGCATCTAATTTGTCTAAACCAGTCAGGATTTTAAATGTCTCTATAAGATCCCCCCTCATTCTTCTGAACTCCAGAGGATACAAGTTCAGTTGACCCAATCTTTCTTGATATGTCAGTCCGGCCATCCCAGGAATCAATCTAGTGAACCTTCGCTGCACTCCCTCAATAGCAAGAATGTCCTTCCTTAAGTTAGGAGACCAAAACTGCGCACAATACTCCAGGTGTGGCCTCACCAAGGCCCTGTACAACTGCAGCATCACCTCCCTACTCCTGTACTCAAATCCCCTTGCTATGAAGGCCATCATTCCGTTTGCTTTCTTGACTGCCTGCTGCACTTGCATTCCCACCTTCAGTGACTGATGTACCATGACGCCCAGGTCTCGTTGCACCTCCCCTTTCCCTAATCTGCCACCATTCAGGTAATAGTCCGCCTCTCTATTTTTACCACCAAAGTGGATAACCTCACATTTATCCATATTGTACTTCATCTGCCATACATTTGCCCATTCACCCAACCTGTCCAAGTCACTCTGTAGCCTCCTAGCATCCTCCTCATTGTTCACACTGCCTCCCAATTTAGTGTCATCCGCAAATTTGGAGATATTACATTTAATCCCTTCGTCCAAATCATTAATATATAATGTAAACAGCTGGGGTCCCAGCACCGAACCCTGCGGTACCCCGCTGGTCACTGCCTGCCATTCTGAAAAGTACCCATTTACTCCTACTCTTTGTTTCCTGTGTGCCAACCAGTTCTCAATCCACGTCAACACATTACCCCCAATCCCATGTGCTTTAACTTTGCTCACCAATCTCTTGTGTGGGACCTTGTCGAAGGCCTTCTGAAAGTCCAAATACACCACATCTACTGGTTCCCCCCTGTCCACCCTATTGGAAACATCCTCAAAAAATTCCAGAAGATTTGTCAAGCATGATTTCCCTTTCACAAATCCATGCTGACTTGGACCTATCATGTCGCCACTTTCCAAATGGTCTGTTATGACATCTTTAATAATTGCTTCCATCATTTTACCCACGACCGATGTCAGGCTGACCGGTCTATAATTCCCTGCTTTCTCCCTCCCTCCTTTTTTAAAAAGAGGGGTTACATTGGCCACCCTCCACTCCATCGGAACTGATCCAGAGTCTAAGGAATGTTGGAAAATGATCGTCAATGCATCCACTATTTCCAAGGCCACCTCCTTAAGTACTCTGGGATGCAGACCATCAGGCCCCGGGGATTTTTCAGCCTTCAGTCCCATCAATTTCCCCAATACCTTTTCCCGACTAATAAGGATTTCCCTCAGCTCCTCCCTCTTACCAGATCCTCTGACCCCTTTTATTTCCGGCAGGTTGTGTGTGTCCTCCACAGTAAACACCGAACCAAAGTACTTGTTCAATTGATCCGCCATTTCCTTGTTCCCCATTACGACTTCCCCTGTTTCCGACTGCAGGGGACCTACGTTTGTTTTTACTAACCTCTTTCTTCTTACATATTTATAGAAGCTTTTGCAGTCCATTTTAATGTTCTCTGCAAGCTTCCTTTCATATTTTATTTTCCCTGCCCTAATCAAACCCTTCGTCCTCCTCTGCTGAGTTTTGAAGTTCTCCCAGTCCCCGGGTTTGCTGCTACTTCTGGCCAATTTGTATGCAACTTCCTTGGTTTTAATACTATCCCTGATTTCCCTTGTTAGCCATGGTTGAGCCACCTTCCCTTTTTTATTTTTACGCCAGACCGTTACGATGCTTCGGCCATCTCGAGTGTGGCGCAGGTTTGATGGACGAGGCGGTCTTTTCCTGCCCGTTAATCTTGTGTGTTCGTCAGTCGCTGCACTGCCGAATTATTCATTGTGTGAAATAACTCAAAACATTTCAACAAGGCGAAGAGCGGCTCTTTAAATGCAGCTTTTATTTATTACTCGGACACGCTCTCAGTCCTGATCCCACCTTCGGTCAGTGGCCCTGCCTTGGATGTGGATGTTGCCTCTCCCCTCCCCCACTGACCCTCCGCTGTATCTCCACAGATCATGGCCGACAGGAAGGACGCCAAGACTTCGATGAATGGACTCCTGTTCGACCATTCCAAGCTCGTCGACGTCCCGTTCCAAGGTACTGTCTCCGCCCGTCGGCACAGAAACCGCGCGCTTGGCTCTGCCACAGCTTCACATTTTGTAACCGCGTGTTGGGATAGTGTCCTGTGGACCCACATGTAACCTAGCAACCAGCCAATGGGGTAGCGTTTAATGTTTGTGCCAGTTACATTGATGTGAATCTATTGGGAATGTAACCTGGGATATCAGATCCTTACAGCTCAGCACCACACCACTTAGCTCAGGAAACGGGAGTGTCGTGGCTCTGTCACTGGACTAGTAATCCAGAGATCGTGAGTTCAAATTCCACCAGGGCAGTTTGTGAATTTGAATTCTGTTTAAAAAATCTGGAAATAAAAATCTGGTCTCAGTAAAAGTGACCATGAAGCTGTCGGATTGTCGTAAAAACCCAACTGGTTCACTGACGTCCTTTAGGGAAGGAAACCTGCCGTCCTTACCCGGTCTGGGCCTACACGTGACTCCAGTCCCACACCAACCTGGTTGACTCTTGACTCGCTCTGAAGTGGCCCCTCCATTGTATCACTCCCACTGCCAGTGGTTCAAGATGAAGGCCCACCAGCACCTTCTCCGGGCAACTAGGGATGGGCAATAAACGCTGGCCATGCCAGCAACGCCCACATCCCGAGAATGAATTGTAGCCAGAAAACGTAAGATTTTTTTTCAATATATAATGTAACAAATTTGACTTTCCGTGTTTTATAAGAATCTGTTATTGAGTGAGGTGCCGTCTGTGCGGGAGCTGGAACATGGCTGATATTTCCTGGCGTGTGTCCGTGCTCCGAGTGCGAAGACCCTCACTGGGGCAGTAAATCACCCGGCACCAGCGCAAGGGTTTGTGCCTCTCGTTGCCCAGATATGCCAGTTGAATCGCTGCCGTCGCTGATTAATGCCTTTGGGAGCTCTTTACAGGAAGGTTACCGTATTTTAGCGACGGTGTCCTTGTATGGGCCTCGCACGAATGGCTCTAAATCTTCCTTTCTGTCTTGTTTTGTGTGTTCCCCCCTATCCCGTCTGCAGTAGAGTTCCCAGTCCCCAAGAATGAGCTGGTCCAGCGGTTCCAGGTGCTGTATTTGGGAAACATCCCAGTGACCAAGCCTGTAGGTAAGAAAATAAACTTGGCCGTTTAACAGCATAAATGTCGTCCCTCAACCCTAACCCTTATCACTGGTAGCTTAGCAATGGCATAGAATGGAGACAGCAAGCAGGACCGTTTCTCATTCCACCCCTCCGTCTCCCCAAGCCCCTCCCCCTCGATCTATAACAAAACCCACTCTCATACTTCTCTCACTATCTGTCTCCCTGCTGTCCTCAGCGCTGCCTTATTTCGCTATTCATTTTCTCTTCGCTGTGCATCGTTTTTAAACATCCTCTCCTCCCCTGGCCGCTCTCGGCTGAGTGTCAGTGAGTGCCCAGGGCCCTGGTGTGTGCAGTGTGTCGTTTGGCTGCCCTGCGTTCCCACCCTGCCCCCGATGTGTAAACGCAATGTTCTGCAGCCCCCCCCCGTCACCCTGGATATGAGCTCGTGCCCCTTCCCACCTCCTGCACTCCAGCAGCTTCTTGTCTACTGCGTCACGTTGCATAGTGGTTAGCACTGGTGCCTCACAGCGCCAGAGACCCGGGTTCAAATCTGACCTCGGGTGACTGTCTGTGTGGAGTTTGCACATTCTCCCCGTGTCTGCGTGGGTTTCCTCCGGGTGCTCCGGTTTCCTCCCACAGTCCAAAAATGTGTGGGTTAGGTTGATTTGGCTATGATAAATTGACCCTTAGTGTTAGGGGGGATTAAATATGTGGGGTTATGGGGATAGGATGGGATATGTTAGGGGGAATTAAATACGTGGGGTTACGGGGGTAGGGTGGGATATGTGTACTGTGGGGATTAAAGCAGGGACAGGGTACTGGATTTGGATGATCAGCCATGATCGTATTGAATGGCGGAGCAGGCTCGACGGGCCGAATGGCCTACTCCTGCTCCTAGATTCTATGTTTCTATGTCTCACAAGACGCTCCGCTGATACTTCATTCTTATCCTCTCCTGCTGCTCTGCCTCTCACTGGGGTCAGATTGCACACCTCAGCCACCCCCCGGTACCTCACCCAAGTGGCCAATCTTGTGTGATGGATATTCAACCACTGGGGCATCACATGTGAAGCCAATTTTCACCCATCATCCACTGCACAGGGATTGCTGGATTGTGATCAGGAGCACGAGCCCTGGCGGATTTCCATCCCTGCCTAACCCGGGTACTGAGGCCGATGGCAGTAACATTAGTGAGCGTTTAGAGATATGGGCTGGGCTGGATTTGTAAAGGGGGGGGTCATGCTTGACTAATTTAATCAAAGTTTCCAAGGCAATTCCTGGGTGGATAAATAACAGGAATGCCACGGATGGGATGGATTTAGACCTGATAAAGTGTCATGTGACACACTTGTGAAGATAAGGCCCGGGCAGTTCTCGGGAAAGTGAGGGCAGGGATGGAGGGATAGTTAACAGATCGGCAGTCAGGGTAGGGTAATCCCAGATTGGCCACTCGTGCTGGGGGCGTTCTCATTCTCCGCGTCTAGGAATGGTTTGCACCTGGATTTCGAGGGACTAATATCAAAACTTGCTGATGATATCAATTTAGGGGGAAGGAAGACCGAGGGAAATGGAGGCGACTACAGGAGGGAGTGGGTGTGTTAGGGGATTGGGCAAATGGCCAGCAAATATAGTTCGATGGAAATAAATATGGGAGAAAGAGAGAATGGAAGTGTAATCTAAACGGTAAAATTATCACACATAAATCTTTGAAAGTAAGATTGTAAGTGGAATAAATCATTTATTTAAAAAAAAGGTAAATGGGCGTGTGAGTTTGGGCGCACTGAATATAAAATCTAGCAGTTGTGGGGCACCCTATTATAGCAAGTGCTTTGCAGCCACGGGAAAGGTGCATGTACATTCCTGGGATGGTAGCCGGGATGAGAGGGATGGTGAGAGACGTGATGTACCAGGTCTGTACTGACTGGAGCAGAGAAGATTCGGGGAATCTAATAACGGTTCAAAATGGTGAAAGGGTTTGGGAGTG
>JASTWF010000169.1:176954-216954 GCA_030390025.1 Squalus acanthias | reverse complement strand
GACCGGGAGTCGCACAGCTGGACTGGGACCGAGAGTCGCACAGCTGGACTGGGACTGGGACCGAGAGTCGCACAGCTGGACTGGGACTGGGAGTCGCACAGCTGGACTGGGACTGGGACCGAGAGTCGCACAGCTGGACTGGGACCGAGAGTCGCACAGCTGGACTGGGACCGATAGTCGCACAGCTGGACTGGGACTGGGAGTCGCACAGCTGGACTGGGACTGGGACCGAGAGTCGCACAGCTGGACTGGGACTGGGGGTCGCACAGCTGGACTGGGATTGGGAGTCTGTGTCCAGTCGCGGTGTGATTCTGGTCCCGGATCCCAGTCTGTTTACATTCAACTCCTTCGTTCCCGGAGGGACCTCGATCAGTTAATCAACACCCCCATTACTGGTGTCGCTGTCCATCAGATTCGGGGGTCACTGCCCATTCTCTCGGGGAAGTGTTGGGGGCAGTCGGGTCAGTGCCTGCTCACTCAAGGGGTCCACTGCCAGCACAGCCGGACACCAAACTGCCCAGGTGTCGCCACGCTCCGACTCTCCCTTCACCTCATCGAAGACAACACGCCGCTCAGCTCGCCCCCTCCGCAGAGTGGAGACAGCTGCACCCTCTGCCATGCGATTCTCCCTGCCCCTTGCTGTCTCCTCCGCCGAGCCCCCCACCCTCCTCTGTTGACCCTCCAAAGCCCCTCGCGACCCCCTCCCCCCCGCCTCTCTGTGACCTGCCCTCTGAGACTCCTCATGGCTCTGCTCTGACCCCCAGGTATGGATGTGATAAACAGTGCGCTGGAGAACAGGATCCTGAGCAGCAGCAAACAGAGCTGGACCCCGGTCATTGTCAACGTGGCCTCCGCGACTCTCACCATCATCAACGAGGAGGTGAGGGGAGGGGGGGGAGGGGCTACAATCATCTGACGAGTGAGTTTCAGCAATTTTACTTCAGAGTAAGAACATAAGAAATAGGAGCAGGAGTCGGCCATTTGGCCCCTCGAGCCTGCTCCGCCATTCAATGAGATCATGGCTGATCTTCGACCTCAACTCCACTTTCCTGCTCTCTCCCCATATCCCTTGATTCCCCTAGAGTCCAAAAATCTATTGATCTCCGTCTTGAATACACTCAACGACTGAGCATCCACAGCCCTCTGGGGTAGAGAATTCCAAAGATTCACCACCCTCTGAGTGAAGAAATTCCTCCTCATCTCAGTCCTAAATGGCCGACCCCTTATCCTGAGACTGTGACCCCTGGTTCTAGACTCTCCAGCCAGGGGAAACAACCTCTCAGCATCTACCCTGTCAAGCCCTCGAAGAATTTTATATGTTTCAATGAGATCACCTCTTGTTCTTCTAAATTCCAGCGTGTATAGTCCCATTCGACTCAATCTCTCCTCATAGGACAATCCCCCCATCCGAGGAATCTTCATTGTACCGCCTCTAAGGCAAGTATATCCTTCCTTAGATAAGGAGACCAAAACTGTGCACAGTACTCCAGGTGTGGTCTCACCAAGGCCCTGTACAATTGTAGCAAGACTTCCTTACTCTTGTACTCCAACCCCCTTGCAATAAAGGCCATCATGCTATCTGCCTTCCTAATTGCTTGATGTACCTGCGTGTTAGCGTTCTGTGATTCGTGTACAAGGGCACTCTCATCCCTTGAATCCCAACATTTACTAGTCTCTCACATTTTAAAATAATCTGCTTTTCCATTCTTCCTACCAAAGGGAATAGCCTCATATTTCTCCACATTATATTCCATCTGCCACCTTCCTGCCCAATCACTTAACCAGTCTACGTCCTTTGTGCCCTACGTCCTCCTCACAGCTTACTTTCCCACCTAGCTTTGTATCATCAGCAAACTTGGATATATTACACTCGGTCCCCTCATCTAAGTCATTAATATAGATTGTGAATAGCTGAGGCCCAAGCACTGATCCTTGCGGCACCCCACTAGTTACAGCCTGCCATCCTGAAAATGACCCGTTAATCCCTACTCTCTGTTTTCTGTCCGTTAACCAATCCTCTATCCATGCTGTTATATTACCTCCAACCCCGTGAGCCTTTATCTTGCTTCGCAACCTTTTATGTGGCACCTTATCGAATGCCTTTTGGAAATCCAAATATACTACATCCACTGGTTCCCCTTTATCTACCCTGCTAGTTACATCCTGAAAAAATTCTAATAAATTTGTTAAACACGATGTCCCTTTCATAAAACCATTTTGACTCTGCCTAATCATGTTATGATTTTCTAAGTGCCTTGGTACCACTTCCTTAATAATGGATTCCAACATTTTCCTGACGACTGATGTCAGGTTAGTTGGCCTATAGCTCTCTGTTTTCTCTCTCCCTCATTTCTTGAACAGTGGGGTTACATTTGCTACCTTCCAATCCGTGGGGCCTGTTCTAGAATCTATGGAATTCTGAAAGACCAAAACCAATGCATCCACTATCTCTCTAGCCACCTCTTTTAAAATCCTAGGATGTAGGCCATCAGATCCAGGGGATTTGTCAGCTTTTAGTCCCATTAATTTCCCATGTACTTTTTCTTTACTAATTTTAATTACTTTAAGTTCCTCACTCTCATTAGACCCCTGGCTCCCCACTATTTCCAGTATGGAAGGTCTCCTTATTCAACAGGCACAGATAAACAGGGGTCAGAGGCGAACTCAAATCAAGATGTAACCGAGATACCTGAACACTGAGGGGCCTCAGTCACTGGTGCCTTTCAGTCCCTCTCCCTCAGGGAGATATCTATACACTGACTGGTGTCTCTCAGTCCCTCTCTCTCAGGGAGATATCTATACACTGACTGGTGTCTCTCAGTCCCTCTCTCTCTCGGAGATATCTATACACTGACTGGTGTCTCTCAGTCCCTCTCTCTCTCGGAGATATCTATACACTGACTGGTTTCGACAGTCTTACAATTTGGAACTTACTGGGGCAATGCAATGAGATGCGGCCATTGTTACAGCCAGAACCTCCCACAGCCCGTGTACACTCTCCCCCATCATGGACTCTACCCACCCATTTAATCTCTTCCCACAGCCCATTGACTCTCTCCCCTATCAGTCTGGTGCCCCTCGCCTGTTGCCCTTCGTTAACTCATGCTGTTTATTCACAGAGTGACGAGGTTCTGTCAGAATGCCGGGTACGGTTTCTCTCGTTTATGGGTGTGGGCCGAGACATCCATTCCTTCGCCTTCATAATGGCGGCCGGTCCAGACCAGTTTGACTGTCACATGTTCTGGTGCGAGCCCAATGCTGCCGGACTATCGGAGGCCGTACAGGCGGCCTGCATGGTGAGTGGGACCTTCGGGAGCACTGCCGGGTTATGACTAATCGGGCCAAGGTGGCAGCCAGAGCAGGTGCCCCCTTCCTGGGGGAGTGGGGGGGTCGGGGCCCCTCCCTGGGGGAGTGGGGGGGGGGGGGTCGGGGCCCCTCCCTGGGGAGTGGGGGGGGGGTCGGGGCCCCTCCCTGGGGGAGTGGGGGGGGGGTCGGGGCCCCTCCCTGGGGGAGTGGGGGGGTCGGGGCCCCTCCCTGGGGGAGTGGGGGGGTCGGGGCCCCTCCCTGGGGGAGTGGGGGGGTCGGGGCCCCTCCCTGGGGGAGTGGGGGGTCGGGGCCCCTCCCTGGGGGAGTGGGGGGGGTGTCGGGGGTCGGGGCCCCTCCCTGGGGGGGTCGGGGCCCCTCCGTGGGGGGGGGGGGGGTCGGGGCCCCTCCCTGGGGGAGTGGGGGGGCCTCCCTGGGGCGGCAGGGGGCGGTGAGGTCAGGGGGAGAGCAGAGGGTGTTGGGGGAGGCGGGGATGGAGGGGAGGAGGGGGGTCTGGTCAGGAGGCTCCGGTCCCCATGGTGTGGGGGGCTCGATGGAGCGATCGGTCTTTCCTGCCCGGTGATTTTGTATCTTTCATTTTTCTCGCGTTCTCCTTGTTTCCCAGCTGCGATATCAGAAGTGTTTGGACGCCCGGCCCCCGGGACTCGGGACCTCGCTGACGGTGCCGTGTGCAGACTCCGTTGCCAGGAGAGTCGGTTCCAGCGTCAAGAAAGGGGTGCAGTCGCTGCTGGGCTCCTTCAAACCCAAACGCTCGGGGTCCCAGACTCCATAACAGCTCCTGGAGCCGCCATAGAACTGGACAGTCCGACTCTTTCTACACTAACCCAGGACTGTAACAAACTGCCAACAAGAGCAATCGAATTTAACGTGCCAGTGAGTGCAGCCTGCGACCAAACACAGCCCGTCCCGACCCCCCCGTCCCGACCCGACCCTCCCACCTCACCCCGTCCCGACCCTCCCACCTCACCCCGTCCCGACCCTCCCACCTCACCCCGACCCGACCCTCCCACCTCACCCCGTCCCTCCCACCTCACCCCGTCCCGACCCCCCCGTCCCGACCCTCCCACCTCACCCCGTCCCGACCCCCCCCGTCCCGACCCTCCCACCTCACCCCGTCCTGACCCCCCCGTCCCGACCCTCCCACCTCACCCCGTCCCGACCCCCCCCCGTCCCGACCCTCCCACCTCACCCCGTCCTGACCCCCCCGTCCCGACCCTCCCACCTCACCCCGTCCCGACCCTCCCACCTCACCCCGTCCCGACCCTCCCACCTCACCCCGTCCCGACCCTCCCACCCCGTCCCGTCCCTCCCACCCCGTCCCGTCCCTCCCACCTCGTCCCGACCCTCCCACCTCACCCCGACCCGACCCTCCCACCTCACCCCGTCCCGACCCTCCCACCTCACCCCGTCCCGACCCTCCCACCTCACCCCGTCCCGACCCTCCCACCTCACCCCGTCCCGACCCTCCCACCTCACCCCGTCCCTCCCACCTCACCCCGTCCCGACCCTCCCACCTCACCCCGTCCCTCCCACCTCACCCCGTCCCTCCCACCTCACCCCGTCCCGACCCTCCCACCTCACCCCGACCCGACCCTCCCACCTCACCCCGTCCCGACCCTCCCACCTCACCCCGTCCCGACCCTCCCACCTCACCCCGTCCCTCCCACCTCACCCCGTCCCTCCCACCTCACCCCGTCCCTCCCACCTCACCCCGTCCCTCCCACCTCACCCCGACCCTCCCACCTCACCCCGACCCGACCCTCCCACCTCACCCCGACCCGACCCTCCCACCTCACCCCGACCCGACCCTCCCACCTCACCCCGTCCCGACCCTCCCACCTCACCCCGTCCCGACCCTCCCACCTCACCCCGACCCGACCCTCCCACCTCACCCCGTCCCGACCCTCCCACCTCACCCCGTCCCGACCCTCCCACCTCACCCCGTCCCGACCCTCCCACCTCACCCCGTCCCGACCCTCCCACCTCACCCCGTCCCGACCCTCCCACCTCACCCCGTCCTGACCCCCCCGTCCCGACCCTCCCACCTCACCCCGACCCGACCCTCCCACCTCACCCCGTCCTGACCCCCCCGTCCCGACCCTCCCACCTCACCCCGTCCTGACCCCCCCGTCCCGACCCTCCCACCTCACCTCGTCCCGACCCTCCCACCTCACCCCCTCCCCCGCCTCTCCCCTCCCTCCCTCTCCCCTCCCTCCCTCTCCCCCCCCCTCCCTCCCTCCCCCCACCTCTCCCCTCCCCTTGCCCTCTCCTATCTCCACACAGGTTGATAATTGTGATGAGACTCGGTCAGTAACTCTCCGACTCCAGTCTGCACGACCGACCAAGAGGATCGTAAAATTCCTGACTTATTTCCGAGTGCGAACTGGCGACTGCTCAAATCACGGGAGTTTTCAACTTGTCGAATGAGAATAATGTGCTGTCCGCAGTTCCTGATCCCAGCGGCTGATTCACAGAGCCCGTGAGGTGTGTTAATGAGTTCCTGTCCTTCCCACTCAGCTTCCTCACTCCACAAACTGAGTCGCTAATTCCGTGCCCAGCCTCCTGCAGCTTGTGAGGGAGTTTGCTGTCAATCTGGTGCATGTGAACATCCAACCAGAGAGCAAACCCGTCACCAGGGGCTGGAGCATTGGTCAAACAGTTGGGGAGGGAGGAGGTTGGTGCCCGGGTGTTGGGGAGGGGGGTTGGTGCCCGGGTGTTGGGGAGTGGGTTGTGCCCGGGTGATGGGGAGGGGGTTGTGCCCGGGTGTTGGGGAGTGGGGTTGGTGCCCGGGTGTTGGGGAGGGGAGTTGGTGCCCGGGTGATGGGGAGGGGGGTTGTGCCCGGGTGTTGGGGAGTGGGTTGTGCCCGGGTGATGGGGAGGGGGTTGTGCCCGGGTGTTGGGGAGTGGGGTTGGTGCCCGGGTGTTGGGGAGTGGGGTTGGTGCCCGGGTGTTGGGGAGGGGGGTTGTGCCCGGGTGTTGGGGAGTGGGGTTGGTGCCCGGGTGATGGGGAGGGGGTTGTGCCCGGGTGATGGGGAGGGGGTTGTGCCCGGGTGTTGGGGAGTGGGGTTGGTGCCCGGGTGTTGGGGAGTGGGGTTGGTGCCCGGGTGTTGGGGAGGGGGGTTGTGCCCGGGTGTTGGGGAGTGGGTTGTGCCCGGGTGATGGGGAGGGGGTTGTGCCCGGGTGTTGGGGAGTGGGGTTGGTGCCCGGGTGTTGGGGAGTGGGGTTGGTGCCCGGGTGTTGGGGAGTGGGGTTGGTGCCCGGGTGTTGGGGAGTGGGTTGTGCCCGGGTGATGGGGAGGGGGTTGTGCCCGGGTGTTGGGGAGGGGGGTTGGTGCCCGGGTGTTGGGGAGGGTGTTGGGGAGGGGGGTTGGTGCCCGGGTGTTGGGGAGGGGGGTGTTGGGGAGGGTGTTGGGGAGGGGGGTTGGTGCCCGGGTGTTGGGGAGGGGGTTGTGCCCGGGTGTTGGGGAGGGTGTTGGGGAGTGGGGTTGTGCCCGGGTGCCTCCCTGCCAGGGCCAGATTTCAGAAATGGGCGCAGTGCCAGCCTGGGTCCAGCCGGTGAAAGTCACCTTGTTGGGGAATGGACACGTGTGCCTGCATCAAACAGAGTGAGGACAACATTGATAATATTTTAGTGGGGCCCGCCTTCTATATCTTACTCTTTGGGGGAGCGGGAGGCGAATTCCTTCTGATTGCTGCTGTTGCATGAAGCTTGTTAACTTGCCATCGAGATTTATTGTTAAGTTGGTGGAGGCGGAAATTGAGCCTCTCGCTGTCCATTGGAGGCTTTGGTTGTCCTACTTATTGATCACGTAGGATGCAAGACAGAGATCGATGGATTTTTGGACTCTATAAGGGAATCAAGGGATATGGAGATCGGGCGGGAAAGTGGGGTTGAGGTCGATGATCAGCCATGATCTCATTGAATGGTGGAGCAGGCTCGAGGGGCCGAATGGCCGAATCCTGCTCCCAATTCTTGTGTTCTTATGTTCTTAATCCAAGATATGTGTGGCTCTCTCTGGGGGTCGTGGCTGAATTGTGAGGAGCCCAGTACAGCGGTGAAATCAGGGCCCGGGGCAGGAGTGCGTTGATGGGCCTGTTCCGACCAGCTTATCTTCAGAATTTCAAGACTTTCAGCTTCCAAACGTTCGACAAACCCGCAGAATTTCTCCTTGCACCAGGAAAATAAATTGATGTGCCTTTTTTTTTGGGATGTACAGTTCACCACGACAACCCTACAGAATATTCCCCGGCAACACGACAGGTATCCTAGCAACCGGAAACAGCCTTTCACCATGGCAACACTACAGCATCCACCATGGCAACAAGACACCCCCTCCCCCTCCCCCTCCCCCCACCCTGTCTGCCTGTGTTCCGCTTTGCTTGTGTTCTTGGTGCGGTCCGGCCCCCCCCCCCACCGAGAGCCCCTCGGTCAGAGGAAACCTTCCGGCCAGCTAACGTGTGACCGTGGCCGGAATCGGTTCCATCGGAGGGAGGTGGCTGTCCCAGTGCAGCAGCCCGGGATCGTGTAACCGCGCCGGTTACATTCCCACAGTGACCGGCCCGCCCGAACCCAAGGAGAAATCCACGCTGGCTTCCAACCGAGCCGCTCGCTGTGTTCCCCTCCCCTCCCCTCCCTCCCCGTGTCACGGCCGCGTGATGGAGGGAGCACAGCGGGAGGCCGCGGTCCCCCTCTCCCCCCCCACACCCAGTAATCCCGCCTGCCCCAGGCTGTGGGAAATGGAAACGCTTCAGTTCCTCGCCCCAGGTTCGAGGATGGTGCCCCAGGTTGAGAAGTGACTTTGTCGCTGTGTGAGGGGAGGAGCAGTGATTGTCGATAGGTCCCTGTGTAACGTCACACTAGTGAACGCCTCACGCCTGACACTAAACTCGTGTTTAACACTCTCTCTCTGCGCACGATTCTAATAATTAGCTTCAAACACCGGACGGGAATGAAGTCAGTCATTGGCCAATGACACCAGGCCAAGTGGAGGTCACCGGGAGCTCAAGATTGGTAGATTTTTGTTGACCAAAGGTATTAAGGGATACGGGGCAAAGGCGGGTATGTGGAGTTAGGTCGCAGATCAGCCATGGTCTCATTGAATGGTGGAGCAGGTTCGAGGGGCTGAATGGCCTCCTCCTGTTCCTCTGACCCCAGCCCTCCCGCTGACCCCAAGCTCCCAGTGACCCCCTGACCCTCCTGTGACCTGGGCTGTGAAATGATGACTCCTGTAACATACATTGGAAAATCGTGTTTTTTTTGTTAGTCATGTCTTTATTTCTGACATCCTGTGCCTGTATTTAATGTACGAACATTCATAGCCAGATTTATTTATCATGAGCCGGTAGCATTGTTGGTGTGAGTGAGAGTGTGTGAGTGAGAGTGTGTTGTACTGGTCTCATGAGCGGTAACACTTACCTGAAGCTGGAATGTGCTGAATATCTGGCACACATCAGCTGCTGTATAGCGCTGGACGGACAGTGTCTGCTGAACCCGTGCAGGGTGACTCAAACTCTGGCTGCACCTCAACATTGGAGAGGTTGGGGGAGTGAATTATTCCACACTCACCCTCGGGCTCTCTCTGTGTTGGATAATGGAGCCCTCAAGTAATTCTCAGTACAGAATCGCATCGGAAACTGTGGGACTTAACCCGTGTTATTGTGAGTTAACAAAATAAATGTCACTCAAAGTGTCATCTCCGAATGATTTCTTGTCTGAATCTCTCCCCCTCCCTCCTTCCCCAACTCTTTTTTCCTTTTTTTCTTCCCCCTCTTTTTCCCTCAACTCTCTTCCCCCCCTCGCTCCCTTCCACTTTCTCACTCTCTGTCTCTGGCTCTCCCCCCTTTCTCTCTCATCCCCTTTAATTTTCTCTGCAATCAGCTTTAAATGAGGTTCTTCCACCGGGTTAGAATTAAAGAGTCTCTGCTGTCCAGAACACTCTTTACTTGACATTTCAGTAGACAACAAATGAGCTTGTACATTACCCATCCGAGCTCTGGTCCTTCTGCTCTGCTTTCACATTCTGTAAACTCGCACCCCCTCAATTACCAGCGCCTACTTCTGGAACCTCTCCTACTTTGGTAGGAAGAATAGAAAAACAGAGGGGGAAAAATTCAGTTGGTTGCGCCTCCCGTTAGCGCCTTAAGAGGGCGCTAATGGGGCGCAAAGCATCTAGCGCCCAGGCGCGGCGAAGTTTGCGCCGCTCGCGAAATTAACTAGACATTTTGCGGCGGCGCTAAACACTACCGCCACGATCTCCTGCGCCAGCAGATCATGACGTCACTCGAGTGCGCAACGCCCCGGTATCGCCCCGGAGCGGATATTGAGTGGCGCCCCCTGCCTTACCGCCTGACGCTAGCAACGACAGGTTGAGGGGAGCGTTCTCCAGTCATGAAGGGAAAGGGGGAGCGCTATTTAAAGGTGACCGCTTCCTGCCTTTTATTGTTGGTGCCATTTTTGAACTACGCATTCTGAGAGAGGGAGAGACTTCTGGAGAGATTCAACGTTGTGTGAAGGAGTTTTGGGTACTGAGCAGCACTTTGCAGGTTCATTTTGATTTGCCATTCCTTGTATCGATTTAGCAGAGACTGTGGGGGCTGCGCTCTGAGCTCTTTGCCTGGTACTCTCCATTGTTCTTTCCAGCACATTTGATGTGCAGGTCTCTCCAGGCCGAGATTCAAGGCTGCAATGAGCAGGATGTGGATGGAAAGCAAGATTAACCATCCCCTTTAAGAACTGGCCCGTGCCATTGTGTGTGTGTTCCATTGCTGACTGACATCATATGAGCTTCGCCAGCGCTCTGAGGTAGCTCCTCGGCCTTTGCGCCTTAAGACAGGTGTGAAGCGCCTGATTTAGCGCTGCAATCACCTCCAGGGGCGATAAAAGTCAAGTTTGCAGTCGGTGGCGATAATTAGCGCCAGGCGCTAATCTTTGCGCCCAGTTGATAATTGCGCCCCAAATGGGGCGATACTGAATTTCTCCCCCAGAATATTTTTTAAATGGTGAGAAACTTTCAAATGTTGGTGTTCAGAGAGATTTGGGTGTCCTCGTGCAAGAAACACAGAAAGCTAGCATGCAGGTACAGCAAGCAATAAGGAAGGCAAATGGCATGTTGGCCTTTATTGCAAGGCGGTTGGAGTATAAGAGTAAGGAAGTCTTGCTACAATTGTACAGGGCCTTGGTGAGACCACACCTGGAGTACTGGGCACAGTTTTGGTCTCCTTATCTAAGGAAGGATATACTTACCTTGGAGGCGGTGCAACGAAGGTTCACTAGATTGATTCCTGGGATGAGAGGACTGTCCTATGATGAGAGATTGTGTAGAATGGGCCTATACTCTCTGGAGTTTAGAAGAATGAGAGGTGATCTCATTGAAACATACAAGATTCTGAGGGGGATTGACAGGGTAGATGCTGAGAGGTTGTTTCCCCTGGCTGGAGAGTCTAGAACTCGGGGGCATAGTCTCAGGATAAGGGGTCGGCCATTTAAGACTGAGATGAGGAATTTCTTCACGCAGAGGGTTGTGAATCTTTGGAACTCTCTGCCCCAGAGGGCTGTGAATGCTCAGTTGTTGAGTATATTCAGGCCGAGATAGATTTTTGGACTCGAGGGGAATCAAGGGATATGGAGATCGGGCAGGAAAGTGGAGATGAGGTCGATGATCAGCCATGATCTTATTTTAATGGCGGAGCAGGCTCGAGGGGCCGAATAGCCGACTCCTGCTCCTACTTCTTATTTTCTTATCCTCGCCACCTTCTTCTGCTGTTCCAAGGCCTTTGTGAATTCGGGGTCCCTGGGCAGCAGGTGGATGTGAGACAGGTGGAGGAGCTGGGCTCTGAGGGGTGCCCTTGGTACACACGGGTCTCGGGTTCTGGGGAGTGCCTGTCGTCCTGACCCCGCGGCTATTGGTGTGCGAGGTGGGCACAGCAAGCGCCGCGCTGGGAGACGGGGCCCCTTTGAAGCGGCTGCTGAGGCTCCTGATCCCAATCCTATTCTCATCTCCGGCTTTACCGGTGGACCGTCTCCCGCCGGTAATCAGTCCCTGAGCCGTTCCCAGACTTTTAGCCATTGGGACGCACGGTACCCCCTTTCCCCAAATCTGCCCAGGAGGATCACAAACGCTCCCGGGCTCCGGGGCTGGTTCTTTGCTGACCGGAGCTTCTGATGAGTGTCCTTCGCTCTGGGGGTCTGAACCTCGGGTCCACCTCCTCGGGTCACCCTGGGTCCACCTCCTCAGGTCTGAACCTCGGGTCCACCTCCTCTAGTCTGACCCTCGGGTCCACCTCCTCGGGTCCGACCCTCTGGTCCACCTCCTCGGGTCCGACCCTCGGGTCCACCTCCTCGGGTCCGACCCTCGGGTCCACCTCCTCGGGTCCGACCCTCGGGTCCACCTCCTCGGGTCCGACCCTCGGGTCCACCTCCTCGGGTCCGACCCTCGGGTCCACCTCCTCGGGTCTGACCCTCGGGTCCACCTCCTCGGGTCTGACCCTGGGTCCACCTCCTCGGGTCCACCTCCTCGGGTCACCCTGGGTCCACCTCCTCGGGTCCGACCCTCGGGTCCACCTCCTCGGGTCACCCTGGGTCCACCTCCTCGGGTCACCCTGGGTCCACCTCCTCGGGTCTGACCCTCGGGTCCACCTCCTCGGGTCACCCTGGGTCCACCTCCTCGGGTCACCCTGGGTCCACCTCCTCGGGTCACCCTGGGTCCACCTCCTCGGGTCCGACCCTCGGGTCCACCTCCTCGGGTCACCCTGGGTCCACCTCCTCGGGTCACCCTGGGTCCACCTCCTCGGGTCTGACCCTCGGGTCCACCTCCTCGGGTCTGACCCTGGGTCCACCTCCTCGGGTCACACTCGGGTCCGACCCTGGGTCCACCTCCTCGGGTCCGACCCTGGGTCCACCTCCTCGGGTCCGACCCTCGGGTCCACCTCCTCGGGTCACCCTCGGGTCCGACCCTTGGGTCACCCTGGGTCGTGCTAAGTGGTGGGTCGCTCAGCTCCAGCTGCTCCTCCTCCGTCAGAAAGTCTCCTCCGGCCAAGGACCCGGGAGAAGATGACAACAATACCCGGCGAGGATCCGCAGAGTCTTCGACTCCCACCCTTCACATCGCAAGAACCCACTGGGGAAGGATTGGCGCTCAAACTACACCACCCCACCCCCACAAAACTCAGGACAATTAGAATAATACTGGGGATTAGGGGGTTACATTCTGAGGACAGGTTGCCCAGACTAGGCTTGTGTTCCCTCGAGTTTAGAAGATTAAGGGGTGATCTGATCGAGGTGTTTAAGATGATTAAAGGAGTTGAGAGGGTCGAGAAAGAGAAACTATTTCCTCTGGTGGGCGGGAGACCAGAACAAGGGGGCAGAACCTTAAAATTAGAGCCAGGCCGTTCAGGGGTGAGATCTTCTTCACACCTTATTCTCCCCCTCCCCCCTCCCCTCCCTCCGAGGGACTGCCTAAGAAGAGAAGAAGCTCTTTATCCAGCATGCACAGTGGCAGAGAAACCGCTCTATCTCTGGGATTGAACACTCGCACAGCAAATATTGGCCATGACACTGGGGAGAACTCCCCTGCTCTTCTTCGAAAAGTACCATGGGATCTTTCATATCCACCTGAGGGGGCAGACGGGGCCTCGGTTTAAAGTCTCATCCAAAAGACGGCACCTCCAACAGTGCGGCGATCCCTCAGTACCGCCCCTCCGACAGTGCGGCGCTCCCTCAGTACTGCACTAGAGTGTCAGCTTGTATTTTTAGGCTCAAGTCTCTGAAGGGGGTCCTGGACAGGGGTCTGCAGGACACGAATGCCTATGCCCCCAATTTGACTTGGTCTCCCAGGCACCTACAGCAGTCCCCTAGCCCTGTGCAGGCTGCCAACGTAGCAGGTCCCAGGATCAGGACACCCCCAAAAACAAAGGACGCCAATGAAGTAGGAAACCCAATGAACTGAAATCATATCCCGCTGGCCGCGCTCCAGAATTAGGCTCGATCCCAGGTGAGAGCGATAAAAAGTAGCGGTGCAGCCAATCCCGGGATATCTGCATCACCAGGATTACCGAGCATGCAATGACCATTTTGAAAATAAGGGCGCCTGATGCAAGTCCCTTAGGTGTCCTTAATTTACACGTTTCACTGTACTTGAAAAGGAGAAATTTGCAGGGCTGTGGGGGAAGAGCAGGGAGTGGCATTAATTGGAGAGCTCTTTCAAAGAGCCGGCACAGGCGCCGAATGGCCTCCTTCTGTGCTGTGGTTTGACAAAGAATATTTCCTTTGTTTGGGGTGTCGGTGATAGGGTGAGATCACCTTAGTCAGCACAGGCCGGGGATGGAGCCTGGGCCTTTCCTGCTCTGTGTGTGGGGCTCAGTACCACACGGGTAAGATCAGCACAGGCCAGGGCTGTTGTCTGTTCACTACCCGGCGGAGAGGAGTTCTCTCGCATCTTACTGTGCGCGAGTCCGTTGGTGGTGTTGGTTGAGGGAGGAATGTTGGCCCCAGGAACGCGGGAGAACTCTGCTCTTTTAGTGGCCGTGGGATCGTCAACACCCACCTGAAGAGGCAGACGGAGCCTCGGTTGGAGATGTTTCCAACAGATGCTGCAAGCTTTTATTTCACAGGAACATAGGAACAGGAGGAGGCTATCGAGCCCCTTCCGCCATTCAATGAGATCTACGACCTAACTCCATATACCCGCCTTTGGCCCATATCCCTTAATAACTTTAGTTAACAAAAAACTAACAAGCTCAGATTTAAAATTAACAATTAATCTAGCATCAATTGCCGTTTGCGGAAGAGAGTTCCAAACTTCTACCACCCTTTGTGTGTAAGAAGTGTTTCCTAACTTCGCTCCTGAAAGGTCTGGCTCTAATTTTTGGCCCCCGGTTCTAGAATCCCCAAACACACTATCTACCTTATCTGTTCCCTTTAATAGAATCGTAGAATCATAGAATGGTTACAGCACAGAAGGAGGCCATTCGGCCCGTCGAGCCCGTGCCGGCTCTCTACAAGAGCACTTGCCAACGAATCCCACTCCCCCGCCCTTTCCCCCGTAGCCCTTCATGGTACTTATCCAATTCCCTTTTGAAAGCCACGATTGAGTCTGCCTCCATCATCCTTTCAGGCAGTGCATTCCAGATCCTAACCACGCGCTGCGTAAAAAAGTTTTTCCTCATATCACCTTAAATCTGTGTCCTCTGGTTCTTGACCCTTCCACCAATGGGAACAGTTTCTCTCTGTCCAGACCCCTCATGATTTTGAACACCTCTCCCACCCCTCCTCTTACTACCCGTTTACTATTTATATGCCTATAGAAGACTTTTGGATTACCTTTTATGTTGGCTGCCAATCTATTCTCATACTCTCTCTGCCCCTCTTATTTCCTTTTTCACTTCCCCTCTGAACTTTCTATATTCAGCCTGGTTCTCACTTGTATTCTCAACCTGACATCTGTCATACGTCCTCTTTTCCTGCTTCATCTTACTCTCTATCTCTTTCGTCATCCAGGGAGCTCTGACTTCAGTTGCCCTACCTTTCCCCCTCGTGGGAATGTACCTCAACTGTACCCGAACCATCTCCTCTTTAAAGGCAGCCCATTGTTCGATTACATTTTTGCCTGCCAATCTCAACCCACTGAAATTGGCTTTCCTCCAATTAAGTATTTTTATTCTAGATTTCTCCCCGTCCTTGACTATAGCTAATCTAAACCTTATGATACTATGATCACTGTTCCCCTACTGACACTTGCTCTACTTGACCCACCTCATTCCCCAGAACCAGCAATGCCTCCTTCCTCATTGGGCCGGGAACATACTGATCAAGAAAGTTCTCCTGAACACACTTCAGAAATTCTTCCTCCTCTCTGCCCTTTACACCATTACTATCCCAGTCTATATGAGGATACTTGAAATCCCCCATTATCACTACTCTATAGTTCTTGCATCTCCCTGTAATTTCCCTGCAAATTTGCTCCTCTATATCCTCCCCACTAGTTGGTGGCCTGTAGAATACACCTACTAGTGTAATGGCACCTCTATTGTTTCTCAACTCCAACCAAATAGATTCTGTCCTTGACCCCTCCAGGACATCCTCTCTCTCCAGCACTGTAATATTCTCCTTAATCAAAACTGCCACCCCACCTCCTTTCTTTCCTTCCCTATATTCAGGAATATTTAGTACCCAGTCTTGCCCTTTTGAGAGCCAGGTCTCCGTTATCGCCACGACATCATATTCCCATGTGTCTATTTGTGCCTGCAGCTCACCAACCTTATTTACCACACTTGGTGCATTCACACACATGCACTGTAAACCTATCATATATTTCCTAGTTGCAGGGTTCGTGACCAACAGTTTAAAACTGCGACAAAATTAATCACCTAGGGCAGTGCAAGAAAGCGGAGTCAGGAATCAAGACACAAGCCTGTTTATTGCAGCCATCCGTGAAACACGAGGCTGTGATAACATTGAATCATTAAACGGAGACACAGCTTCAGTACTCACTGAGTGCAAACCAGCAAAGGAGCTCAAGGCAATGCTCTCAGCTCCCAGACACACACAGTGCAATGGAGGAGGCTCTTATTATTTGTGCAAATTTTCAAGTTCATCAAAGTGAAGGACATTAGTGCAGGGGTAACAGAAAATATTTCAAACATTCCCAGGGCAGGTACGGCACGGCTTAGATACAGAGTAAAGCTCCCTCTACACTGTCCCATCAAACACTCCCAGGGCAGGTACAGCACGGGTTAGATACAGAGTAAAGCTCCCTCTACACTGTCCCATCAAACACTCCCAGGACAGGTACAGCACGGGTTAGATACAGAGTAAAGCTCCCTCTACACTGTCCCATCAAACACTCCCAGGGCAGGTACAGCACGGGTTAGATACAGAGTAAAGCTCCCTCTACACTGTCCCATCAAACACTCCCGGGGCAGGTACAGCACGGGTTAGATACAGAGTAAAGCTCCCTCTACACTGTCCCCATCAAACACTCCCAGGGCAGGTACAGCACCGTTAGACACAGATTAAAGCTCCCTCAGAACAGCATCTGTAACAGCACCACTGTCGGCTTTCCCAGGCCAGTGAGCCCATCGCCGGTCATGTGACGTCACGCTCAGCCTGCCATGATCAACTTGTCACGCAGAAGATTGTTAAAAAATTAATTACTAATCATCTCCCAAAATTAAATGGATCATAAAACCTATGGGGGGGGGGGGGGGGGGCAGGTGGATCCGGACTGCTTTTCCGGGATGATCTTAGCACATTCGCCGCAGCCTCCAGAGTCTCCGGGTTTCCCCGTACGTCACCTCCTTGTGCAAGTCCTTGCAGAGGTCGGGATCGTCCGCTCGGCCTGTGCGCAGGGCACAGATGGTGGCCGTCTTGCACGCTTCCAGACACACCTGTGTGGTGTGTCCCTTGTGGTACAGGAACCAGTACCTCTGGAAGAGGCGGTCGTCCTGCACGAAGCGGCTGATGAGCCCGTCCAGGTCGGCGGGGAACGCGGTGTCCATCCCGTAGGCCTCCCGCAGTCTGTACAGGAAGACCCACTTCGGGTTCTCGCTCCGATTGGCCTCGGTCAGGTTCAGGATATATGTCTCGTGATCGAGCACTGAATGCGAACTCTCCGGATAATTTCCGTCAATCTGATAAACCCGATATCCTGTGGAGCAACAAGATGATGATTTTAAAAAAGTGCCAAAACCGACTCTAGCAGACAGACAGATACAGTGACGCGGTGGTTGTTACCAAAGAACAGGAGTTCAAATCCTTCCAGGGCACTTTGAGAAATTGAATTAAATTTTTAAAAAGCTGGTGTCAGTAAAAGTGACCACGAAGCTGTCGGATTGTTTTAAAAATCCAACTGGTCACTAATGTCCATTAGGGAAGGAAACCTGCCATCCTTACGTTAAGATTCAATGACGTTGGTGTGGGACTGGAGTCACATAAAGGCCCAGACCAGGTAAGGACTCAAACTGCCTTGGATTTTAACTCCTGCTCTCTGGATTATATATTTTTTAAAGTTCGATCCAGGGATGTGGGCGTCGCTGGCAAGGCCAGCATTTATTACCCATTCCTAATTGCCCTCGAGAAGGTGGTGGTGAGCCGCCTTCTTGAACCGCTGCAGTCCGTGTGGTGAAGGTACTCCCACAGTGCTGTTAGGGAGGGAGTTCCAGGATTTTGACCCAGCGACGATGAAGGAACGGCGATATACTTCTAAGTCAGGATGGTGTGTGACTTGGAGGGGAACTTGCAGGTGGTGGTGTTCCCATGCGCCTGCTGCTCGTGTCCTTCTCGGTGGAAGAGGTCGCGGGTTTGGGAGGTGCTGCCGAAGAAGCCTTGGCGAGTTGCTGCAGTGCCCAGTAACAATCACTACACAACCGTACCGGGTACTCCAGACATGCCAATCAGGCCCTCGTACACGCTCTACATTCCCCAGGCCTGACCCAGCGCTTGTACCAGCAACTCCCACTGTGAGAGGTGACTGTACACCGGTCCTCGGTCTGACTAGCTGCATACAGCTTCCCCACCTCCTCAGGCTGAGTACAGCCACCACCCCCCCCCCCCGCGTACTGCGATCCCCCCCCCACCAGGCTGTGCACAGCCACCCGCCCCCCCCCCCGCGCCGAGTCCAGCCCCCCCACCCCCCGCGCCGAGTCCAGCACCCCCCCACCCCCCTCCCCGAGTCCAGCCCTCCCTACCTGGGTTGAGGTCGATGTACGTTGTGACGCTCGGTGCGATGAAGGCCACAGACACGGCCCGGCTCAGAGTCTCCTCATCGTAGAAAACCTCAAACTCATCCTTGTGGGTGTGGCCAAAAAACTGGGCAGCGATCGTCCCCTCGTACCTGGGGGGCAAGGAGAGGGTTAACAGACTGAAGGGGCAAGGACGGAGTTATGAGGACGTCTCTCTCGGTCCCACTTACCTATTGACGATTCTGTAATAGTTCCAGCTCCAAATCTTCATGCAGAGCCCCGGTGGGATGTGACCGATGATGTGAACCTGGAGGAACAAAATGTTTGAAACTGCGGTGAGACTCAGTGTGACAGGGAGGCAGTCCCAATAACGCCTCGCCTTCATCACCTGCCCAGGAACAGCAACTGGGCTCCGGGGAAAGCCTTCCCGGTGCTGAGGGTCACACACAGGGTAAAAATGAGTCATAACGGCACAGAAGGAGGCCATTCGGCCCATCGAGTGCGTGCCAGCTCTCTGTAGAGCAATCCAGTCAGTCCCATTCCCCCGCTCTATCCCTGTAGCCCTGCAAGTTTATTTCCCTCACGTGCCTATCCAGTCTCCCCTTGAAAACATTGAGTGTCTCCGCTTCCACCACTTCCGTCGGCAGCGAGTTCCAGGCCCTCACCACTCGCTGTGTAAAAAAGTTCTTCCTCACATTCCCCCTGAATCTCTCGCCCAAAACCTTAAATCTGTGTCCCCTAGTCCTTGTACCATCAACCAGTGGGAACAGCCTTTCTCTGTCTAGCCTATCCAAACCCATCATAATCTTGTTCACCTCTATTAAATCGCCCCTCAACCTCCTTTGCTCCAAGGAAAACAAATCCAGCTTCTCCAACCTAACCTTGTATCTAAAATCCCTCATCCCTGGAACCATTCTGGTAAATCTCCTCTGCACCCTCTCAAGGACCTTCACATCCTTCCTAAAGTGTGGTGACCAGATCTGGATGCAATACTCCAGTTGTGGCCTAACCAGCGCTTTATAAAGGTTCAGCATAACTTCCCTGCTTTCCCTTTATTCTAACATTATCCCAATCGATATTTGGGTAATTAAAGTCCCCCAATATCACCACTCTATAGTTCTTGCATATCTCTGTGATTTCCCTGCAGATTTGCTCCTCTACCTCCCTCTCACTATTTGGAGGCCTATAGAATACCCCCAATAGCGTGATCATACCCTTTTTGCTCCTCAACTCTAACCAAATGGATTCAGTCCTTGCCCCCTCAAGGACATCCTTCCTTTCCAACACTACAATGTCTTCCTTAATCAGCACTGCCACCCCTCCTCCCTTTTTTCCTTCCCTATCTTTTCTGAACACCTTGTATCCATGAATATTAAGTGCCCAGTCCTCACTGTTTTTAAGCCATGTTTCCGTTATTGCCACACAGCTAATTGTGCTTGTAACTCTCCAACCTTACTCACCACACTTTGTGCGTTTACATATATACATTCCAAACCTGTCTTCTGGATCTGGGGGTCCTTGTACTTGAATCACAAAAAGTTAGCATGCAGGTACAGCAATTAATTAGGAAGGCAAATGGAGTGTTGGCCTTTATTGCAAAGGGGAATGGAGAATAAAAGTAGGGAAGTCCTGTTACAACCGTACAGGACGTTGGTGAGACCACACTTGGAGTACTGCGTACAGTTTTAGTCTCCTTATTTAAGGAAGGATATACTTGCATTGGAGGCAGTTCAGAGACAATTCACGAGGTTGATTCCGGAGATGAAGGGCTCGTCTTATGAAGAAAGGTTGAGCAGGTTGGGCCGATACTCACTGAAGTTTAGAAGAATGAGAGGGGATCTTATTGAAACATATAAGATTCTGAAGGGGCTGGACAGGGTAGATGCTGAGAGGATGTTTCCCCTCCTGGGGGAATCTAGAACTGGGGGGCATAGTTTCAGAATAAGGGGGCGCCCATTTAAAACGGAGATGAGGAGGAATTTCTTCTCTCAGAGGGTCGTGAATCTTTGAAATTCTCTGCCCCAGAGAGCTGGAGAGAGGAGTCATTGAATATATTTAAGGTGGAGATAGACAGATTCTTGAACGATAAGGGAGTGAAGGGTTATGGGGAACAGGCAGAAAAGTGGAGCTGAGGCCAAGATCAGCCATGATCTTATTGAATGGCGGAGCAGGCTCGAGGGGCCGAATGGCCGACTCCTGCTCCTATTTCTTATGTTCTTCCTCATAGTCCTTCTTAGTCTACTCCTATCTAATATGGTACTACTTCCTTCTCTAGTACTATCCAACACTCGCCCTGCTTTATGCACCTTATTCCTCTTTTCTACTTCTATATGCTGGTGCCCATTCCCCGGCCAATTTTGTTTAAACTGAGGGAATTAGGGTTAGAAGGGAAGTCGAGGGGAACCTTTCCACCCAAAGGAGAACTGAGTTGTCGAATCAGTTCCCCGGGAGTGGACATTGAAGCAGAGAGTCAGTGGGGTCAGGAGAGAATTAGATATGTTTCTGGAGTGAGAAGATATGGGTTGAGGGATATGGGGAGAAGGTGGGAATAGTAAGAGATTCAGGCAGGAGATCGGAGGCTGATCACTCGCTGGTGACTCCGGTGGGGACAGTACATGTGCCGACATTGGGTTCGGTGATAATCTCGTGCACCCCTAACAGTTGAATAGCTGATGGAACTTTACCTCAGCCAGGAATTGAAGCCTTGAGGCGTCGAACGAGAGGGTGGGTGGGAAGAAACTCTCTCCAAAGGGCTTATTTCTTTTACCAAATTGTGGTGTGTAGTTTTACACCCCCTCCCGCGTCTCGGCTCGCTGCCAGAGCGACATCACACAACTGCAGCAGGGTGGGAGGGCCGGGTTTGTGAGACAGTCAAGTGTGCGGAGAAATAACTCCTGCACAAAATCAGCCACAGCCCCTCCCCTAAATACAGACAGTAGACCAGGCACCGGCCTGATCCCTGCTCGCCCCCTCATCAAACACACATTGTACCTGGCACCCAGTGCACTACAGACAGGCGCCCCTCTCTCCCCCAGCTCGCGCTAGACACTCGCTGCATTTCTCAGCGAGCTGTTGCGTGCGAGGTGCTTTGCAGGGGCTGACGAGGTGTTATATAAATTCACGTCTCTCGCTCACTTGTGGTGGAGCCATGTGCGTCACAGTGCCTGCACTTCACCTCCAAGGTCCCTTTGAGAAACCACAATGTTGAAATAAACTGCTGCTCAAAGCAGGGTCTTGCCAAATATCAGAACGATCTGATCTTCACACCACAGCTGTTACTGAGCGGGGCAGCAGGAAGCAGGCATTGCAACAGTTAACGGCACCAAAACTAACACAGCGCACAATGTGCAATGAGAAGAGGGTGTTGAACCAATCGATTCCCCACTCCCACCAGCTCCTGTACAACCTGCACCGTCCCGAACACCCCCCGATTTACCCAACTCCAGGGGAAGGCCAGCGATTGCAGTGGAGATTGTGGGGGGGGGAATGAACCTCAGAGATTCTCTCTGAGCGTGAAGGTCATGGAGAGAAACCGCAGCCTAATCGCAGAGTCCCAGTGACAAACAGGCACCGAGTGTGGGGCTGCACTGCTCGAGTGGGGTCCCTCCCCCAATCCCCTTCTAAACTCCACAGCTCGTCCACTCAATCTCCCCTCATAGGACAACCCTCTCAATCTAGTGAATATTTCTTGCACTTCCTCTGAGGCAAGTATATCCTTCCTCAGATAAGGAGACTAAAACTGTGCACAGTACTCCAGGTACTGGATACTGAAATTGCTTTTCTTGATATATATTAATGACTTGCACTTGGGTGTACAGGGCACAATTTCAAAAATTGCAGATGACACAAAACTTGGAAGTATAGTGAACAGTGAGGAGGATAGGGATAGACTTCAGGAAGACAGACACAGGCTGGTGGAATGGGCAGACACGTGGCAGATGAAATTTAACGCAGAAAAGTGTGAAGTGATACATTTTGGTAGGAAGAACAAGGAGAGGCAATATAAACTAAAGGGTACAATTCTAAATGGGGTGCATGAACAGAGAGACCTGGGGGTATATGTGCACAAATCGTTGAAGGTGGCAGGGCAGGTTGAGAAAGCGGTTAAAAAAGCATACGGGATCCTGGGCTTCATAAGTAGAGGTATAGAGTACAAAAGTGGAAATTATGATGAACCTTTATAAAACACTGGTTCAGCCTCAACTGGAGTATTGTGTCCAATTCTGGGCCCCTCACTTTAGAAAGGATGTGAAGGCCTTAGAGAGGGTGCAGAAAAGATTTACAAGAATGGTTCCAGGGATGAGGGACTTCAGTTACGTGGATAGACTGGAGAAGCTGGGGTTGTTCTACTTAGAGCAGAGAAGATTGAGAGGAGATTTAATGGAAGTGTTCAAAATCATGAGGGGTCTGGACAGAGTAGACAGAGAGAAACTGTTCCCATTGGCGGAAGGGTCGAGAACCAGAGGACACAGATTTAAGGTGATTGGCAGAAGAACCAAAGGCGACATGAGGAAAAACATTTTACGCAGCAAGTGGTTAGGATCTAGAATGCACTGCCTGAGAGGGTGCTGGAGGCAGATTCAATCGTGGCTTTCAAAAGGGAGTTGGATAAGTATCTGAAGGAAAAAAATTTGCAGAGCTACGGGCGGGGGAGTGGGACTAGCTGAGGTGCTCTTGCAGACAGCCGGCACGGGCTCGACGGGCCGAATGGCCTCCTCTGTGCTGTAACCATTCTATGACTCTAGTTGTGGTCTCACCAAAAGCCCTATATAATTGCAGCAAGACTTCCTTACTCTTATACTTCAAACCCCTTGTAATAAAGGCCAACATAACCATTTGCTTTCCGAATTGCTTGCTGTACCTGCAGGTTAACTTTCAGTGATTTGTGTACAAGGTTCCCCAAATCCTTCTGAATACCAACATTTACTAGTCTCTCACCTTTTAAAAAATATTCTTCCTACCAAAGTGAATAACCTCATATTTCCCCACATTATACTCCATCTGCCACTTTCTTGCCCACTCACTTAACTGGTCGATATCCCTGTGCAGCCTCTTCACAGCTTACTTTCCCAATTAGCTTTGTATCGCCAGCAAACTTGGATATATTACACTTGGTCCCTTCATCTAAGTCATTGCTATAGATTATAAATAGCTGAGGCCCAACACTGATCTTTGCGACACTCCACTAGTTACAGCCTGCCATCACGAAAATGACCCGTTTATTCCTCTCAGTTTCTGTCCATTAACCAATCTTCAATCCACCTCCCCTTGACATTCAACGGCATTACCATCGCCGAATCCCCCACATTCAACATCCTGGGGGTCACCATTGACCAGAAACTTAACCGGACCAGCCACATAAATACTGTGGCAACAAGAGCAGGTCAGAGGCTGGGTATTCTGCGGCGAGTGACTCACCTCCTGACTCCCCAAAGCCTTTCCACCATCTACAAGGCACAAGGAAGGAGTGTGATGGAATACTCTCCACTTGCCTGGATGAGTGCAGCTCCAAGAACACTCAAGAAGCTCGACACCATCCAGGACAAAGCAGCCCGCTTGATTGGCACCCCATCCACCACCTTAAACATTCACTCCCTCCACCACCGGCGTACCGTGGCTGCAGTGTGTACCATCTACAAGATGCACTGCAGCAACTCGCCAAGGCTTCTTCAGCAGCACCTCCCAAACCCGCGACCTCTTCCACCTAGAAGGACAAGGGCAGCAGGCACCTGGGAACACCACCACCTCCAAGTTCCCCTCCAAGTCACACACCATCCTTCATCGCCGCTGGGTCAAAATCCTGGAACTCCCTCCCTAACAGCACTGTGGGAGCACCTTCACCACACGGACTGCAGCGGTTCAAGAAGGCGGCTCACCACCACCTTCTCGAGGGCAATTAGGGATGGGCAATAAATGCTGGCCTTGCCAGCGAAGCCCAGATCCCAGGAATGAATTTTAAAAAACAGCTCCCACTGGGAGGAATTGAGCGAATCGTCATCCAGCGCACGAGCCTGCAACCTGTTCCAGAGGTCCACTGTTCTCCGGGAAAAGAACCACCTCCTGACATCGAACCTCGATCTGGCCAAACACAGCTTCAAGTTGTGACCCTGGTCCTCCCTAATATATTTAATTGGAACATCCTGTCAACTGGAACACAATTTATCCCCTTCATGATCATACTAACCTCAATCAGATCATCCCTGTGTCCACACTTCTCTAAAGTGCAGAGTTCCAACTCTTTGAGCCTATCTTGATAACATTGCCCCTGTGGCCTCAATCGCTTTAACTTGTTGAAATACCGGGCATGGATTGTGCTTTCTGGAGAATCAGCTGGTTAAACCTGCCTGCTGAGTGTTCTTTCAAATCAGTTACAGGCAACATGTATTCGCTGCGCACCAGACTGGACCCCCCCCCCGCCGCCGAGTCGTTCCCCCACCTCACCCCGGGGCAGCCTCCACACACACCACCCCCCCCCCTCACCCCGGGGCAGCCCCCACACTATCCCCCCCCTCACCCCGGGGCAGCCCCCACACTATTCCCCCCCCCTCACCCCGGGGCAGCCCCCACACTATCCCCCCCCCTCACCCCGGGGCAGCCCCCACACTATCCCCCCCCTCACCCCGGGGCAGCCCCCACACTATCCCCCCCCCCCCCCTCACCCCGGGGCAGCCCCCACACTATCCCCCCCCCCCTCACCCCGGGGCAGCCCCCACACTATCCCCCCCCTCCTCACCCCGGGGCAGCCCCCACACTATCCCCCTCCTCACCCCGGGGCAGCCCCCACACTATCCCCCCCCCTCACCCCGGGGCAGCCCCCCACTCCCGCCTACCTTGTCGCCACTGTTCTCCGCGTCCTGCAGGATGCTGATCAGCCACTGCAGTTGGCCAGCCGGGTCAGTCGAGTTCACCAGCAGCCAGAAGTTTTCATGGGAGCAGAAGTTCATGTTGAGAGAAATGAGTCGCAATCCAGGGCCGAGTTTCACCGCATAAAACCCCGCCCTCCTGGGAGTGAGGAACACACAGCGGTCAGTGACCAGGATCACATCGGCCTCCCCTTCCCTCCCTCACTCTACCTCAACATTCCCCAGGGCCATCACACTGCCGACTCCTCCCCTCCCTCACTCTCCTTCCCCCAGGGCCATCACACTGCGGGACTCCTCCCCTCCCTCACTCTCCCCTCCCCAGGGCCATCACACTGCCGACTCCTCCCCTCCCTCACTCCTTCCCAGGGCCATCACACTGCCGACTCCTCCCCTCCCTCACTCTCCTTCCCCCAGGACCATCACACTGCCGACTCCTCCCCTCCCTCACTCTCCCCTTCCCAGGGCCATCACACTGCCGACTCCTCCCCTCCCTCACTCTCCTTCCCCCAGGGCCATCACACTGCCGACTCCTCCCCTCCCTCACTCTCCTTCCCCCAGGGCCATCACACTGCCGACTCCTCCCCTCCCTCACTCCTTCCCAGGGCCATCACACTGCCGACTCCTCCCCTCCCTCACTCTCCTTCCCCCAGGACCATCACACTGCCGACTCCTCCCCTCCCTCACTCTCCCCTTCCCAGGGCCATCACACTGCCGACTCCTCCCCTCCCTCACTCTCCCCTTCCCAGGGCCATCACACTGCCGACTCCTCCCCTCCCTCACTCTCCCCTTCCCAGGACCATCACACTGCGGGACTCCTCCCCTCCCTCACTCTCCTTCCCCCAGGGCCATCACACTGCCGACTCCTCCCCTCCCTCACTCTCCCCTTCCCAGGACCATCACAATGCGGGTCTCCTCCCCTCCCTCACTCTCCCCTTCCCAGGACCATCACACTGCCGACTCCTCCCCTCCCTCACTCCTTCCCAGGACCATCACACTGCCGACTCCTCCCCTCCCTCACTCCTTCCCAGGACCATCACAATGCGGGACTCCTCCCCTCCCTCACTCTCCCCTTCCCAGGACCATCACACTGCCGACTCCTCCCCTCCCTCACTCTCCCCTTCCCAGGACCATCACAATGCGGGACTCCTCCCCTCCCTCACTCTCCCCTTCCCAGGGCCATCACAATGCGGGACTCCTCCCCTCCCTCACTCTCCCCTTCCCAGGACCATCACACTGCCGACTCCTCCCCTCCCTCACTCTCCCCTTCCCAGGACCATCACACTGCGGGACTCCTCCCCTCCCTCACTCCTTCCAGGGCCATCACACTGCCGACTCCTCCCCTCCCTCACTCTCCCCTTCCCAGGACCATCACACTGCGGGACTCCTCCCCTCCCTCACTCTCCCCTTCCCAGGACCATCACACTGCCGACTCCTCCCCTCCCTCACTCCTTCCCAGGACCATCACACTGCCGACTCCTCCCCTCCCTCACTCTCCTTCCCCCAGGGCCATCACACTGCCGACTCCTCCCCTCCCTCACTCCTTCCCAGGACCATCACACTGCCGACTCCTCCCCTCCCTCTCCCCTTCCCAGGGCCATCACACTGCCGACTCACAGAACAGTACAGCACAGTACAGGCCCTTCGGCCCTTGATGTTGTGCCGAGCATTGTCCGAGACCAAGATCAAGCTATCACACTCCCTATCACTCTGGTGTGCTCCATGTGCTTATCCAATAACCGCTTGAAAGTTCCTAAAGTGTCCGACTCCACTATCACAGCAGGCAGTCCATTCCACACCCCAACCACTCTGAGTAAAGAATCTACCTCAGACATCCCTTCTATATCTCCCCCCATGCACCTTATAGTTATGCCCCCTTGTAACAGCTGCCTCTACCCGAGGAAATAGTCTCTGAACATCCACTCTATCTATCCCCCTCATCATCTTATAAACCTCTATTAAGTCGCCTCTCATCCTCCTCCGCTCTAAAGAGAAAAGCCCCAACTCCCTCAATCTTTCCTCATAAGACCTCCCCCCCAAACCAGGCAGCATCCTGGTAAATCTCCTTTGCACTCTTTCCAATGCTTCCACGTCCTTCCTATAGTGAGGTGACCAGAACTGCACACAATATTCCAAATGTGGTCTCACCAAGGTCCTGTACAGTTGCAGCATAACCTCACGGTTCTTAAACTCAAACCCTCTGTTAATAAACGCCAACACACCATAGGCCTTCTTTACTGCTCTATCCACTTGAGTGGCAACCTTCAGAGATCTGTGGATATGAACCCCCAGATCCCTCTGCTCCTCCACGTTCCTCAGAACCCTGCCGTTGACCCTGTAATCCTTATTCAAATTTGCCCTACCAAAATGAATCACCTCGCACTTATCAGGGTTAAATTCCATCTGCCATTTTTCGGCCCAGCTCTGCATCCTATCAATGTCTCTTTGCAGCCTACAACTGCCCTCCACCTCATCCACTACTCCACCAATCTTGGTGTCATCAGCAAATTTACTGATCCACCCTTCAGTCCCCTCCTCCAAGTCATTGATAAAAATCACAAACAGCAGAGGACCCAGCACCGACCCCTGTGGCACACCGCTGGTAACTGGTCTCCAGTCCGAAAATGTTCCATCCACCACCACCCTCTGCCTTCTATGAGATAGCCAGTTACTTATCCAATCGGCCAAATTTCCCTCTATCCCACAACTCCTTACTTTCTTCATGAGACGACCATGGGGAACCTTATCAAACGCCTTACTAAAATCCATGTATACGACATCAACTGCTCTACCTTCATCTACACACTTAGTTACCTCCTCAAAGAATTCAATCAAATTTGTTAGGCAAGACTTACCCTTCACGAATCCGTGTTGACTATCCCTGATTAAGTTGCCCCTTTCCAAATGGTCATAAATCCTATCCCTCAGGACCTTTTCCATTATCTTACCAACCACCGAAGTAAGACTAACCAGCCTATAATTACCAGGGTCATTCCTATTTCCTTTCTTGAAGAGAGGAACAACATTCGCCACTCTCCAGTCCTCTGGCACCATCCCCGTGGACAGTGAGGACCCAAAGATCAAAGCCAGAGGCTCTGCAATCTCCTCCCTTGCCTCCCAAAGAATCCTAGGATATATCCCATCTGGCCCAGGGGACTTATCGACCCTCAGGTTCTTCAAAATTACTAAAACATCTTCCCTCAGAACATCTACCACCTCCAGCCTATCCACCTTTATCACACTCTCATCCTCAAGAACATGGCCCCTCTCCTCGGTGAACACTGACGAAAAGTATTCATTCATCACCTCTCCTATCTCTTCTGACTCCATGCACAAGTTCCCACTACTGTCCTTGACCGGCCCTACCCTCACCCTGGTCATTCTTTTATTTCTCACATAAGAGTAAAAAGCCTTGGGGTTTTTCTTGATCCTCCCCTCCCTCACTCCTTCCCAGGACCATCACACTGCGGGACTCCTCCCCTCCCTCACTCTCCCCTTCCCAGGGCCATCACACTGCCGACTCCTCCCCTCCCTCACTCTCCCCTTCCCAGGGCCATCACACTGCCGACTCCTCCCCTCCCTCACTCTCCCCTTCCCAGGGCCATCACACTGCCGACTCCTCCCCACCCTCACTCTCCCCTTCCCAGGGCCATCACACTGTGGGACTCCTCACCGCCCTCACCCAGTCTAATCTATATTGCTATCCATCGCGACAGTGAAAGTCCCTCAATAAAGGTACAGGCCCTGTAGGTTTAATAGGGGGATTTCTTGGCTGCTATGAAAGCAATGGCGGTGAGGCTCTCCCAGCAATGTCTTTCTTTCTCATGTTCCAAGGTGAAACAAAGCAGAACAAATGCCCAGAACTACCAGCAAGACCAAGCCAGGCGAGCGTGTAGATCGGGCCTCGGCACTTAGTGCTCAGCATCCTCGCTGGACCTTTTTTTGTCACCTCTTTGAAGTGTCAGCCGTGGCTCAGTGGGTAGCACACACACCTCGGATTCAGAAGGTCGTGGGTTCAAGCCCCACTCCAGAGACTTGAGCACATAATCCAGTCTAACACTCCCTCGCAGTGCTGAGGGAGTGCCGCACTGTCGGAGGGGCAGTACTGAGGGAGCGCCGCACTGTCGGAGGGGCAGTACTGAGGGAGCGCCGCACTGTCGGAGGGGCAGTACTGAGGGAGCGCCGCACTGTCGGAGGGGCAGTACTGAGGGAGCGCCGCACTGACGGAGGGGCAGTACTGAGGGAGCGCCGCACTGTCGGAGGGGCAGTACTGAGGGAGCGCCGCACTGTCGGAGGGGCAGTACTGAGGGAGCGCCGCACTGTCGGAGGGGCAGTACTGAGGGAGCGCCGCACTGTCGGAGGGGCAGTACTGAGGGAGCGCCGCACTGTCGGAGGGGCAGTACTGAGGGAGCGCCGCACTGTCGGAGGGGCAGTACTGAGGGAGCGCCGCACTGTCGGAGGGGCAGTACTGAGGGAGCGCCGCACTGTCGGAGGGGCAGTACTGAGGGAGCGCCGCACTGCCGGAGGGGCAGTACTGAGGGAGCGCCGCACTGTGGGAGGTACTGTCTTTCGGATGAGACGTTAAATCGAGTTCCCATTGGCGGTCATGCCTTCTGTTGCCTGGGCCCTAAGCTCTGGAATTCCCTGCCAAACCTCTCTGCCTCTTGTTTCACCTTTAAGATGCTGTTTAAAACCGACCTCTTTGACCAAGCTTTAGGTCACCTGTCCTAATTTCTCCTTACGTGGCTCAGTGTCAAATGTTTTGTCTTATAATACCCCCCTATTTATCCCTTAAACATCACTGAAAGAAGATTCTCTGTTGTTTGTGGGATGTGCTGAGCTTGTGAAAGGCACGATATAAATGTCCTTCCTTCCACGAGGAACGGTCAGCTCCCGAGAAGGGCACGGAGCAGAGAGGCTGCCACACGTCTGATGGCCTTGGAGAGGTAAGGGAGCTTGGAGGTGGGGTGGGAGCGAGGGGGCTTGGAGGTGGGGTGGGAGCGAGGGGGCTTGGAGTAGGGGGTGAGGACGGGGTTTTGGGGAGAGTGCCGGTGCCATGACTGTGGGAAACCCCAGAGAAACTGGCCAGACTCCCAGAGTAGTGCTGCCATTTAAAGGGGCACTCACTCCAAGAAAGAGTGTTTGGCCGAACTTTCTACTTGCCAGGTAGAAGCTATTTTGTGCTTCTGTTTCTGGATATTAAATTTAAAACGATTGTACTTCACACTGGGCTGTTGCTACTCCAGGTTCCCCTCCCCCCACACCACAGATCCCCGAGCGCGAATGGGAAGAGTTAGATACACCCAACACTTGCTGCTGGGAGTTCAAAGGTGGAAGGTCATCACACGGAGGGGCTGTTTGCTGGACGTGTCTGTTTTTGGAAGATTCTGAAATTATCGCCCCACCCTCAGAAACTGCACCACAGGACGAGCAGACTGACTGAGTCACCTGCTGCTGTGGTCTCGCAGTTTCCGGTCTCAAACCACAGTAGCTGCAAATGTTTTGTGAGTAATCAGGCGGGTCGGATGCAGCGGCTTTAAAGTGGCACTGACAGAATAAAAACTTGGGCCAAACACTCGTCCCCCTCCCCCAGCCCAAGAGACGCCGCCCCTTTAGACTGGAGAAGCTGGGATTGTTCTCCTTAGAGCAGAGAAGGTTAAGGGAAGATTTAATAGAGGTGTTCAAAATCATGAGGGGTCTAGACAGAGTAAATAAAGAGAAACTAGCAGGAGGGTGGGTAACCAGAGGACACAGATATAAGGTGATTAGCAGAGCGGGAGAGGAGGTGAACATTTTTTCCGCAGCGAGTTGTTGTGATCTGGAATGCGCTGCCTGAAAGGGCGGTGGAAGCAGATTCAATAGTAACTTTCTCCCCTTCTCTAGCCCAGGGTGCTAAGGGCAATTGCGGTGCTCCCACTGAAATCAGCCAACTAAACTCAGAGAGCAAACCAGGGACCGTGTGCTCTGTGCTGCTCAGCACCAGACTTTAACCAAAGGTACAGGGGATAATCACAGTCCATGATAGGGGAGTATATACACAGGCCGTGGGAGGAGATTCAATGGGTGGGTAGAGTCCATGATAGGAGAGAGTGTACATGGGCCGTGGGAGGAGATTCAATGGGTGGGTAGAGTCCATGATAGGGGAGAGTGTCCATGGGCTGTGGGAGGAGATTAAATGGGTGGGTAGAGTCCGTGATAGGGGAGAGTGTACATGGGCTGTGGGAGGAGATTAAATGGGTGGGTAGAGTCCGTGATAGGGGAGAGTGTACATGGGCTGTGGGAGGAGATTAAATGTGTGGGTAGAGTCCATGATAGGGGAGAGTGTACACGGGCTGTGGGAGGAGATTAAATGGGTGGGTAGAGTCCGTGATAGGGGAGAGTGTACATGGGCTGTGGGAGGAGATTAAATGGGTGGGTAGAGTCCGTGATAGGGGAGAGTGTACATGGGCTGTGGGAGGAGATTGAATGGGTGGGTAGAGTCCAGGATAGGGGAGAGTGTACATGGGCTGTGGGAGGAGATTAAATGGGTGAGTAGAGTCCGTGATAGGAGAGAGTGTACAAGGGCTGTGGGAGGAGATTAAATGGGTGAGTAGAGTCCGTGATAGGAGAGAGTGTACAAGGGCTGTGGGAGGAGATTGAATGGGTGGGTAGAGTCCAGGATAGGGGAGAGTGTACATGGGCTGTGGGAGGGGGTAGGATCAATTGGTCCAATGGCCCTTTCTCATGCTGAAATGCCCGATGTCCTTTCTGATTAACAGGCACCACTGCCACTATCAGGAGGGACCATCTCTTTATACTCACGAACAGAGGAACTGCCCTCACCGAGGTGAGCAGAGCTCTCAGTATCGGAGTACTCCCTGTCCCCCCTCCCCTCCATTCCCAATACTCAGGTTCCGAAGCAGAGTCCCGTTTACCGGAGTGTTTCCTGGGCTTCTGTCGGCAGCCAGTCTTTCCAGGCCTCCACCATGGCGCCGTAGAGCCAGGCGGAGGACTCGTTGCCATGGATGAACGGAGGGGGGAAGCTGTTGACCGGCGTGCTCTCATGGTTACCGACGGACGGGTAGACGGGAACGTTGCCCAGGTGCCGCCGGACGAGTGTGGTGATGGTGTCGAGGGCCACGACCTGGTCTCTCCGAGTCTGGTGCCAGACATTGTGCGCTGGGATGTCCCCTGTCCAGTACACTAGGTCGAACTGTCTGGACTGGAGGTGCTGGAGCAGGTTCTCGATGGTGCGCAGGGGAATGTCACACTTGCTGTACTCGCCCCACTTGCCGGCCCCTTTCTGATGGCGGGGCGGTAAACCCGAGCCCTTCCGACAGCACAGGGGGTCTTTGCAGTTAGGGTTGTTCCCCGCTGTGTATTCCTTGTCCCAGTGGATGTCCGTGAGGAAGAGCACCCTCGTGACGGGTGCGCCGGGTCGCGGTGGTTTCGGGGGAACAACGGACGGCTTTGGCGTGTCTGGAAGAGTCACGTTCCAGTCGGAGTAGATGTCCCAACGCCCGCAGTTAACACCCAGCAACAGTCCGCATATCTCCGAGGGCTTTAAGATGGAATTGATCCAGGCAACAATCACATCGTGCTTGAAGAGCCCAATGGCCTGGGCACAGATATCCTGAGGCGCGAGTTTCAGATCGATGCACAACTTCGTGGCGACATTAGCTACTTGATCCAAGTTACTGTCGAACTGTTGGAGCAGAAAACGCAAATTAGCACAAAGAATGAATCGCCAATCGGTGTAATAATAGAGGGCCATTACACCCAGTAACAGTGTGTTACAATATACACTGGTATTACACCCAGTAACACGCCATTACAATATGCATAGGGATGCTACGTCCAGTAACAGTGTGTATTACAGTACTGAGAGGTCGCACAACACCAGGTTATAGTCCAACAGTTTTATTTGAAATCACAAGCTTTCGGAGCTATCGATTTGCTCCTTCCTCAGGTGAATTTACTTCACCTGAGGAAGGAGCAAATCGATAGCTCCGAAAGCTTGTGATTTCAAATAAAACTGTTGGACTATAACCTGGTGTTGTGCGACCTCTCAATTTTGTCCACCCCAGTCCAACACCGGCATCTCCGCATCATGACCACTATTACAGTACACCAGGGATATTACGCTGTGTTAATGTATACATGGTATTGTTACAGTCCACATAAGAACATAAGAAATAGGAGCAGGAGTCGGCCATTCGGCCCCTCGAGCCTGCTCCGCCATTCAATGAGATCATGGCTGATCTTCAACCTCAAATCCATTTTCCTACTTGGTCCCCATAGAGTCCAAAAATCTATCGATCTCAGCCTTGAATATACTCAAGGACTGAGCATCCACAGCCCTCTGGGGTAGAGAATTCTAAAGTTTCACAATCCTGAGTGAAGACATTTCTCCTCATCTCAGTCTTAAATGGCCGACCCCTTATCCTGAGACTGTGCCCCCTGGTTCTAGACTCTCTAGCCAGGGGAAACAGCCTCTCAGCCTCTACCCTGTCAGTCCCCCTCAGAATCTTATATGTTTCAATGAGATCACCTCTCATTCTTCTAAACTCCAGAGAGTATAGGCCCATTCTACACAATCTCTCCTCATAGGACAGCCCTCTCATCCCAGAGATCAATCTAGTCAACCTTCGGTGCACCGCCTCTAAGGCAAGTATGTCCTTCACGGTATATTACACAGGGATTCAAGACCATGACTCTCCACTGAATGCTGTAAATGAGGCCCAATGTATATTTTAGATTTATTATCTTTGTTCTTTTTTTAATCTTTTAATAATTTTAATTCTCAGAATACAATGATGAAAATGCAGTTGGGTTTTGATATTCAGTATTTAGCTGGACCTCAGGGGAAGTGTTCTCAGGATGTGGGTGACACTATTGGGATTTTACTGACTGCCCAACCCCAGTCACCCTGACAAGGTGGTGGTGAGCCGCCTTCTTGACCCGCTGCAGTCCGTGTGGTGAAGGTTCTCCCCAGTGCTGTTAGGGAGGACGTTCCAGGTTTTTGACCCAGCGACGATGAAGGAACGGCCGATACATGTCCAAGTCGGGACGGTGTGAGAATTGGAGATTAGGCACCATTTCTGCTCGTCCTTCTCAGTAGTGGAGGTCGCAGGGGAGGGAGGTGCTGCTGTTTTAACCTTGGCAAGTTGCTGCAGTGCATCCTGTAGATAGCACACACTGCACTGTGGAAGGGCTACACTGTGGAATCAGAGGCAGTCCTGGGCTTTGGAGAAATGGAATTAAAGGCTGTGACAAGTACGTCACACACAGGATGGTGATTGTTGTAGATAAACAGGACTATTTACACAGCGAGTGGACAGGTTCAGCGGAGAACATTGCATGCAACGCTGGACACACAACCAAACCACAGTGTTTCAAAACTCCACTACTGCACATTTTTAGATCCTGATTTTAGTTCTCTAAAATGTCATAAAAATGTAGCCCATTGCACAATTAACCCACACAAGACAAATTCTCTCCGCAGCCTGTACATCCCCGTGTCTTTGGGTCTTGTATATCGTGTCAGAAACCAAACCCATTGCACCCAAGCTGCAAATCGCAAATCTCACCACTTTTGGAATCCGCCTGCCTCAAAGACAGGTTAATAGCAAATCAAGAAGCAAATGCACTTCCTTATTTAACGCCACTGACACCTTTAAAGCAGGTAACAGGAGGTTGGAGAGAGAAACCCAGGCAGTTTAAAGAAAAAAAATACATGGTCGAAAAAACTGAAGTTAAAAAATAAAAACAGGACCAGCAGAAAATGGGAAAGAATAAAGATTGGAGGAAAGGCAGAGCCGAGGCCAGTGTGAATTGTTTTCCATTGTTTTTTATGTAGTGTGGATCTTGCGTTTGAGCAGGTTTGTTGCTGGAATATTGCACAGGGCTTGAGCTAAAGGTCAGTCGAGGGAGAGGGAGATTTCTCTGGCCCTGCCCAGACCTGGTCGCCGAGGACTGGCTGATCATTCCATCAGTAACTGAGCTGATCTATAACTGAGTGTAGGTTGGCTCAGTGGTAGCGTGATCGCATTCTCACTGACCAGACTAACTGACCTACCATTACCTGGTCTTGATCAGGTTTTACATCGACTACTCTCCAGTCCCATGGCACAACTAGATTGATCCCCGGGATGAGAGCGTTGTCCTATGAGAGATTTTTTGTTCATGGGATCTGGGCGTCGCTGGCAAGGCCGGTATTTATTGCCCATCCCTAGATTGAGTAGATTGGGCCAATACTCTCTGGAGTTTAGAAGAATGAGAGGTGATCTCATTGAAACATATAAGATTCTGAGGGGGATTGACAGGGTAGAGGCTGAGAGGTTGTTTCCCCTGGCTGGAGAGTCTAGAACCAGGGGTCACAGTCTCAGGATAAGGGGTCGGCCATTTAGGACTGAGATGAGGAGGAATTTCTTCACTCGGAGGGTGATGAATCTTTGGAATTCTCTACCCCAGAGGGCTGTGGAGGCTCAGTCACTGGGTATATTCAAGGCTGAGATAGATTTTTTGGGCACTAAGGGAATCGGGCGGGAAAGTGGAGATGAGGTAGATGTTCAGCCAGGATCTTATCGAATGGCGGGGCAGGTTCGAGGGGCCGAATGGCCTCCTCTTGCTTCTTATGTAGCCCAGGATACTGTGCTCAGCGCCCACGGACTGGTCCACCTTCAGTTCTGCTCATTTCTTCAGAACTAGTCTCTTTACTTCAGTTATCTGTAACAATTGCTCCACATTCTGCTCTAGTACACTCACTGTCATTGTAAAAACCAGTGCCAAATATTTATTTAATATAAAATTTATTTATTTAATATCTCCACTTAGAAACATAGAAGATAGGAGCAGGAGTAGGCCATTCGGCCCCTCGAGCCTGTTCCGCCATTTAATGAGATCATGGCTGATCATCCAAATCCAGTACACTGTCCCTGCTTTCTCCCCATATCCCTTGATCCCTTTAGCCTTAAGAAATATATCTATCTCCTTCTTGAATATATTTAATGAATTGGCCTCAACTACCTTCTGTGGTAGAGAATTCCACAGGTTCACCACTCTCTGGGTGAAGAAATTCCTCCTCATCTCAGCCCTAAATGGCTTACCCCTTATCCTTAGACTGTGACCCCTGGTTCTGGACTCCCCCGCCATCGGGAACATCCTTCCTGCATCTAGTCTGTCTAGTCCTGTTAGAATTTTATAAGTTTCAATGAGATCCCCTCTCATTCTTCTAAACTCTAGCGAATATAAGCCTAATCGACCCAATCTCTCTTCATACGTCATTTCTGCCATCCCAGGTATCAGTCTGGTGAATATTCGCTGCACTCGCTCCATGGCAAGAACATCCTTCCTCAGATAAGGCGACCAAAACTGCACACAGTACTCAAGGTGTGGTCTCACCAAGGCCCTGTACAACTGCAGCAAGACATCCTTGCTCCTGTACTCGAATCCTCTCGCTATGAAGGCCAACATACCATTTGCCTGCTTACCTTCAGCGACTGGTGCACAAGGACACCCAGGTCTCGTTGCACTTCCCCTTCTCCCAATCTATTGCCATTCAGATAATAATCTGCCTTTCTGTTTTTGACACCAAAGTGGATAACCTCGCATTTATCCACGTTATATTGCATCTGCCACGTTTCTGCCCAATCACCCAACCTGCCCAAATCATACTGGAGTTTCTCGGCATCCTCCTCACAGCACACACGCCCACCCAGCTTTGTGTCGTCTGCAAACTTGGAGATATTACATCTAGTTCCCTTGTCTAGATCATTAATATATATTGTGAATAGCTGGGGTCCAAGGACCAATCCCTGCGGTACCCCACTAGTCACTGCCTGCCACTCGGAAAAAGACCCGTTTATTCCAACTCTTTGCTTTCTGTCTGCCAACCAGTTCTCTATCCAAGTCAATACCTTGCCCCCAATCCCATGTCTCTTAACTTTACACGCTAATCTCTTATGCGGAACCTTATCAAAAGCTTTTCGGAAGTCCAAATACACCACATCCACTGGTTCTCCCTTATCTATTTTACCAGTTACATCCTCAAAAAATTCCAGTAGATTAGTCAAGCATGATTTACCTTTTGTAAATCCATGTTGACTTTGTCCGATCCTGTCACTGTTTTCCAAGTGCTCTGCTATTACATCTTTTATAATGGACTCTAGCATTTTCCCCACTACCGATGTCAGGCTTACCGGTCTGTAATTCCCCGTTTTCTCTCTACCACCCTTTTTGAATAGTGGGGTAACATGAGCTACCCTCCAATCCATGGGTACTGTTCCAGATTCCATCGAATGTTGGAAGATGATCAGCAATGCATCTACTATTTCTAGGGCCACTTCCTTAAGTACCCTAGGATGTAGATGATCAGGCCCTGGGGATTTATCGGCCTTCAATCCCTTCAATTTCCCTAACACCATTTCCCTACAAATACTGATTTCTTTCAGTTCCTCCCTTTCATCAGACCCTATGTTCCCCAACATCTCTGGGAGGTTATTTGTGTCCTCCTTTGTAAAGACAGAACCAAAATATGTATTTAATTGGTCTGACATTTCTTTGTTCCCCATTATAAGTTCCCCTGATTCTGACTGCAATGGACCTATGCTTGATTTCACTAATCTTTTTCTCTTCACATATCTATAAAAGCTTTTAGTCAGTTTTTATGTTCCCTGCAAGCTTACTCTCATACTCTATTTTCCCCTTCTTAATTAATCCCTTTGTCCTCCTTTATTGAATCTTAAACTGCTCCCAATCCTCAGGGTTACTGCTTTTTCTGGCCAATTTATATGCCCTCTCCTTGGATCTTATGCTATTCCTAATTTCCCTTGTTAGCCACGGTTGAGTCACCCTTTTTGTTTTATTCTTATGCCAAACTGGGATGAACGAATTCTGTAGTTCATCCATGCGGTCTTTGAATGTTTGCCATTGCCTATCCACCGTCAACCCTTTGAGTGACATTCCCCAATCAATCCTACCCAACTCGCACCTCATACCATCGTAGTTTCCTTTATTTAAATTCAGGACCCTAGTCTCTGAGTCAACTACTTCACTCTCCATCCTAATGAAGAATTCTATCATATTATGATCGCTCCGACCCAAGGGGCCTCGCACAACAAGATTGCTAATTAATCCTTTCTCATTGCATAATACCCAGTCTAAGATGGCCTGATCTCTGGTTGGTTCCTCGACATATTGGTCCAGGAAACCATCCCGTAAACACTCCAGGAATTCCTCCTCCATAGTATTGTTACTAATTTGGTTCGCCCAATCTATATGCAGATTAAAGTCACCCATGATGACTGCTGTGCCCTTATTGCACGCTTCTCTAATTTCCCTTTTAATGCCATCCCCAACCTCCGCATTACTGTTTGGAGGTCTATATATCACTCCCACTAACGTTTTCTGCCCCTTGTTATTTCTCAGTTCAACCCATACAGATTCCACATCATCAGAGCTAATATCCTTCCTTTCAATTGTGTTAATCCCCTCTTTAACCAGCAATGCTACCCCCACCTCCCTTTCCTTTTTGCCTATCTTTCCAGAATATTAAGTACCCTTGGATGTTGAGTTCCCAGCCTTGGCCACCCTGGAGCCATGTTTCTGTAATCCCAATCAAATCATATTCGTTTACCTCTATTTGCGCAGCTAATTCATCCACCTTGTTCCGAATGCTCCTTGCATTAAGACACAAAGCCTTCAGGCTTGTTTTTTTAACGCTCTTAGACCTATTAGAATTAGTATTCACTGTGGCCATGTTTGATTTAAACCGTTGTTTTCTCTGACTGCCACTTTTGTTTTTCTCCTTCCTATCTTTTGCTTTTATCCTCGTTTCCCTTTCCTCTGTCACCCTGCTCAGGTTCCCAACCCCCTGCCATTTTAGTTTAAACCCTCCCCCAGAGCACTAGCAAACACTCCCCCTAGGACATCGGTCCCGGCCCTGCCCAGGTGTAGACCGTCCGGTTTGTACTGGTCCCACCTCCCCCAGAACCGGTTCCAATGCCCCAGGAATTTGAATCCCTCTCCCTTGCACCATTCCTCTAGCCACGTATTCATTTGAAATATCCTTCTATTTCTACTCTGATGAGCACGTGGCACTGGTAGCAATCCTGAGATTACTACCTTTGAGGTCCTATTTTTTAATTTACCTCCTAACTCCCTATATTCAGCTTTTAAGAACATAAGAACATAAGAAATAGGAGCAGGAGTAGGCCAATCGGCCCCTCGAGCCTGCTCCGCCATTCAATAAGATCATGGCTGATCTGATCCTAACCTCAAATCTAAAGAACACAAGAAGTAGGAGCAGGACCCGGCCACTCAGCCCCTGGGCCCGCTCCGCCACCCACAGGGCCCTGACCGATCCGAACTCAGCCTCATGTCCAATTTCCTGCCCGCTCACCGTAACCCCTAATTCCCTTTACTTCTAGGAAACTGTCTATTTCTGTTTTAAATTTATTTAATGATGTAGCTTCCACAGCTTCCTGGGCAGCAAATTCCACAGACCTACTACCCTCTGAGTGAAGAAGTTTCTCCTCATCTCAGTTTTGAAAGAGCAGCCCCTTATTCTAAGATTATGCCCCCTAGTTCTAGTTTCACCCATCCTTGGGAACATCCTTACCGCATCCACCCAAGCAAGCCCCTTCACAATCTTATATGTTTCAATAAGATCGCCTCTTTTAGGACCTCATCCCGTTTTTTACCTATATCATTGGTACCTATATGCACCACGACAACTGGCTGTTCACCCTCCCCTTCCAAAATGCTCTGTAGCCGCTCTGAGACATCCTTGACCCTTGCACCAGGGAGGCAACATACCATCCTGGGGTCTCGTTTGCGGCCGCAGAAACGCCCATCTATTCCCCTTACAATAGAATCCCCCATCACTCTAGCTCTCCCACTCTTTTTCCTTCCAGCCTGTGCAGCAGAACCACCTACGGTGCTAGGAAGTTGGCTGCTGCTGTCTTCCCCTGATAAGCCATCCTCCTCAACAATATCCAAAGCGGTATATCTGTTTGAGGGGGGGGGGATGGCCACAGGGGACCCCTGCACTACCTGCCTGCTCCTATTACTCTGCCTGGTGATCACCCATTACCTTCCTGCCTGTACAGCCTTTACCTGCGGTGTGACCAACTCCCTAAACTCTGTCTCTCTCTCTCTCTC
>JASTWF010000169.1:161772-176454 GCA_030390025.1 Squalus acanthias | reverse complement strand
CCCGGGGCAGCCCCCCACTCCCGCCTACCTTGTCGCCACTGTTCTCCGCGTCCTGCAGGATGCTGATCAGCCACTGCAGTTGGCCAGCCGGGTCAGTCGAGTTCACCAGCAGCCAGAAGTTTTCATGGGAGCAGAAGTTCATGTTGAGAGAAATGAGTCGCAATCCAGGGCCGAGTTTCACCGCATAAAACCCCGCCCTCCTGGGAGTGAGGAACACACAGCGGTCAGTGACCAGGATCACATCGGCCTCCCCTTCCCTCCCTCACTCTACCTCAACATTCCCCAGGGCCATCACACTGCCGACTCCTCCCCTCCCTCACTCTCCTTCCCCCAGGGCCATCACAATGCGGGACTCCTCCCCTCCCTCACTCTCCTTCCCCCAGGACCATCACACTGCCGACTCCTCCCCTCACTCTCCCCTTCCCAGGGCCATCACACTGCCGACTCCTCCCCTCACTCTCCCCTTCCCAGGGCCATCACACTGCCGACTCCTCCCCTCCCTCACTCTCCCCTTCCCAGGGCCATCACACTGCCGACTCCTCCCCTCCCTCACTCTCCCCTTCCCAGGGCCATCACACTGCCGACTCCTCCCCTCCCTCACTCCTTCCCAGGGCCATCACACTGCCGACTCCTCCCCTCCCTCACTCCTTCCCAGGGCCATCACACTGCCGACTCCTCCCCTCCCTCACTCTCCCCTTCCCAGGACCATCACACTGCCGACTCCTCCCCTCCCTCACTCTCCCCTTCCCAGGACCATCACACTGCCGACTCCTCCCCTCCCTCACTCTCCCCTTCCCAGGGCCATCACACTGCCGACTCCTCCCCTCCCTCACTCCTTCCCAGGACCATCACACTGCGGGACTCCTCCCCTCCCTCACTCTCCCCTTCCCAGGACCATCACACTGCGGGACTCCTCCCCTCCCTCACTCTCCCCTTCCCAGGACCATCACACTGCGGGACTCCTCCCCTCCCTCACTCTCCTTCCCCCAGGGCCATCACACTGCCGACTCCTCCCCTCCCTCACTCTCCCCTTCCCAGGACCATCACACTGCCGACTCCTCCCCTCCCTCTCCCCTTCCCAGGGCCATCACACTGCCGACTCATAGAACAGTACAGCACAGTACAGGCCCTTCGGCCCTCGATGTTGTGCCGAGCATTGTCCGAGACCAAGATCAAGCTATCACACTCCCTATCACTCTGGTGTGCTCCATGTGCTTATCCAATAACCGCTTGAAAGTTCCTAAAGTGTCCGACTCCACTATCACAGCAGGCAGTCCATTCCACACCCCAACCACTCTCTGAGTAAAGAATCTACCTCGGACATCCCTTCTATATCTCCCCCCATGCACCTTATAGTTATGCCCCCTTGTAACAGCTGCCTCTACCCGAGGAAAGAGTCTCTGAACATCCACTCTATCTATCCCCCTCATCATCTTATAAACCTCTATTAAGTCGCCTCTCATCCTCCTCCGCTCTAAAGAGAAAAGCCCCAACTCCCTCAATCTTTCCTCATAAGACCTCCCCCCCAAACCAGGCAGCATCCTGGTAAATCTCCTTTGCACTCTTTCCAATGCTTCCACGTCCTTCCTATAGTGAGGTGACCAGAACTGCACACAATATTCCAAATGTGGTCTCACCAAGGTCCTGTACAGTTGCAGCATAACCTCACGGTTCTTAAACTCAAACCCTCTGTTAATAAACGCCAACACACCATAGGCCTTCTTTACTGCTCTATCCACTTGAGTGGCAACCTTCAGAGATCTGTGGATATGAACCCCCAGATCCCTCTGCTCCTCCACGTTCCTCAGAACCCTGCCGTTGACCCTGTAATCCTTATTCAAATTTGCCCTACCAAAATGAATCACCTCGCACTTATCAGGGTTAAATTCCATCTGCCATTTTTCGGCCCAGCTCTGCATCCTATCAATGTCTCTTTGCAGCCTACAACTGCCCTCCACCTCATCCACTACTCCACCAATCTTGGTGTCATCAGCAAATTTACTGATCCACCCTTCAGTCCCCTCCTCCAAGTCATTGATAAAAATCACAAACAGCATAGGACCCAGCACCGACCCCTGTGGCACACCGCTGGTAACTGGTCTCCAGTCCGAAAATGTTCCATCCACCACCACCCTCTGCCTTCTATGAGATAGCCAGTTACTTATCCAATCGGCCAAATTTCCCTCTATCCCACAACTCCTTACTTTCTTCATGAGACGACCATGGGGAACCTTATCAAACGCCTTACTAAAATCCATGTATACGACATCAACTGCTCTACCTTCATCTACACACTTAGTTACCTCCTCAAAGAATTCAATCAAATTTGTTAGGCAAGACTTACCCTTCACGAATCCGTGTTGACTATCCCTGATTAAGTTGCCCCTTTCCAAATGGTCATAAATCCTATCCCTCAGGACCTTTTCCATTATCTTACCAACCACCGAAGTAAGACTAACCGGCCTATAATTACCAGGGTCATTCCTATTTCCTTTCTTGAAGAGAGGAACAACATTCGCCACTCTCCAGTCCTCTGGCACCATCCCCGTGGACAGTGAGGACCCAAAGATCAAAGCCAGAGGCTCTGCAATCTCCTCCCTTGCCTCCCAAAGAATCCTAGGATATATCCCATCTGGCCCAGGGGACTTATCGACCCTCAGGTTCTTCAAAATTGCTAAAACATCTTCCCTCAGAACATCTACCACCTCCAGCCTATCCACCTTTATCACACTCTCATCCTCAAGAACATGGCCCCTCTCCTCGGTGAACACTGACGAAAAGTATTCATTCATCACCTCTCCTATCTCTTCTGACTCCATGCACAAGTTCCCACTACTGTCCTTGACCGGCCCCTACCCTCACCCTGGTCATTCTTTTATTTCTCACATAAGAGTAAAAAGCCTTGGGGTTTTTCTTGATCCTCCCCTCCCTCACTCCTTCCCAGGACCATCACACTGCGGGACTCCTCCCCTCCCTCACTCTCCCCTTCCCAGGGCCATCACACTGCCGACTCCTCCTCTCCCTCACTCTCCCCTTCCCAGGGCCATCACACTGCCGACTCCTCCCCTCCCTCACTCTCCCCTTCCCAGGGCCATCACACTGCCGACTCCTCCCCTCCCTCACTCTCCCCTTCCCAGGACCATCACACTGCCGACTCCTCCCCTCCCTCACTCTCCCCTTCCCAGGGCCATCACACTGTGGGACTCCTCACCGCCCTCACCCAGTCTAATCTATATTGCTATCCATCGCGACAGTGAAAGTCCCTCAATAAAGGTACAGGCCCTGTAGGTTTAATAGGGGGATTTCTTGGCTGCTATGAAAGCAATGGCGGTGAGGCTCTCCCAGCAATGTCTTTCTTTCTCATGTTCCGAGGTGAAACAAAGCAGAACAAATGCCCAGAACTACCAGCAAGACCAAGCCAGGCGAGCGTGTAGATCGGGCCTCGGCACTTAGTGCTCAGCACCCTCGCTGGACCTTTTTTTGTCACCTCTTTGAAGTGTCAGCCGTGGCTCAGTGGGTAGCACACACACCTCGGATTCAGAAGGTCGTGGGTTCAAGCCCCACTCCAGAGACTTGAGCACATAATCCAGTCTAACACTCCCTCGCAGTGCTGAGGGAGTGCCGCACTGTTGGAGGGGCAGTACTGAGGGAGCGCCGCACTGTCGGAGGGGCAGTACTGAGGGAGCGCCGCACTGTCGGAGGGGCAGTACTGAGGGAGCGCCGCACTGTCGGAGGGGCAGTACTGAGGGAGCGCCGCACTGTCGGAGGGGCAGTACTGAGGGAGCGCCGCACTGACGGAGGGGCAGTACTGAGGGAGCGCAGCACTGTCGGAGGGGCAGTACTGAGGGAGCGCCGCACTGTCGGAGGGGCAGTACTGAGGGAGCGCCGCACTGTCGGAGGGGCAGTACTGATGGAGCGCCGCACTGTCGGAGGGGCAGTACTGATGGAGCGCCGCACTGTCGGAGGGGCAGTACTGAGGGAGCGCCGCACTGTCGGAGGGGCAGTACTGAGGGAGAGCCGCACTGTCGGAGGGGCAGTACTGAGGGAGCGCCGCACTGTGGGAGGTACTGTCTTTCGGATGAGACGTTAAATCGAGTTCCCATTGGCGGTCATGCCTTCTGTTGCCTGGGCCCTAAGCTCTGGAATTCCCTGCCAAACCTCTCTGCCTCTTGTTTCACCTTTAAGATGCTGTTTAAAACCGACCTCTTTGACCAAGCTTTAGGTCACCTGTCCTAATTTCTCCTTACGTGGCTCAGTGTCAAATGTTTTGTCTTATAATACCCCCCTATTTATCCCTTAAACATCACTGAAAGAAGATTCTCTGTTGTTTGTGGGATGTGCTGAGCTTGTGAAAGGCACGATATAAATGTCCTTCCTTCCACGAGGAACGGTCAGCTCCCGAGAAGGGCACGGAGCAGAGAGGCTGCCACACGTCTGATGGCCTTGGAGAGGTAAGGGAGCTTGGAGGTGGGGTGGGAGCGAGGGGGCTTGGAGGTGGGGTGGGAGCGAGGGGGCTTGGAGTAGGGGGTGGGAGCGAGGGGGCTTGGAGTAGGGGGTGGGAGCGAGGGGGCTTGGAGTAGGGGGTGGGAGCGAGGGGGCTTGGAGGTGGGGTGGGAGCGAGGGGGCTTGGAGTAGGGGGTAGGAGCGAGGGGGCTTGGAGTAGGGGGTGGGAGCGAGGGGGCTTGGAGTAGGGGGTGAGGACGGGGTTTTGGGGAGAGTGCCGGTGCCATGACTGTGGGAAACCCCAGAGAAACTGGCCAGACTCCCAGAGTAGTGCTGCCATTTAAAGGGGCACTCACTCCAAGAAAGAGTGTTTGGCCGAACTTTCTACTTGCCAGGTAGAAGCTATTTTGTGCTTCTGTTTCTGGATATTAAATTTAAAACGATTGTACTTCACCCTGGGCTGTTGCTACTCCAGGTTCCCCTCCCCCCACACCACAGATCCCCGAGCGCGAATGGGAAGAGTTAGATACACCCAACACTTGCTGCTGGGAGTTCAAAGGTGGAAGGTCATCACACGGAGGGGCTGTTTGCTGGACGTGTCTGTTTTTGGAAGATTCTGAAATTATCGCCCCACCCTCAGAAACTGCACCACAGGACGAGCAGACTGCCTGAGTCACCTGCTGCTGTGGTCTCGCAGTTTCCGGTCTCAAACCACAGTAGCTGCAAATGTTTTGTGAGTAATCAGGCGGGTCGGATGCAGCGGCTTTAAAGTGGCACTGACAGAATAAAAACTTGGGCCAAACACTCGTCCCCCTCCCCCAGCCCAAGAGACGCCGCCCCTTTAGACTGGAGAAGATGGGATTGTTCTCCTTAGAGCAGAGAAGGTTAAGGGAAGATTTAATAGAGGTGTTCAAAATCATGAGGGGTCTAGACAGAGTAAATAAAGAGAAACTAGCAGGAGGGTGGGTAACCAGAGGACACAGATATAAGGTGATTAGCAGAGCGGGAGAGGAGGTGAATATTTTTTCCGCAGCGAGTTGTTGTGATCTGGAATGCGCTGCCTGAAAGGGCGGTGGAAGCAGATTCAATAGTAACTTTCTCCCCTTCTCTAGCCCAGGGTGCTAAGGGCAATTGCGGTGCTCCCACTGAAATCAGCCAACTAAACTCAGAGAGCAAACCAGGGACCGTGTGCTCTGTGTTGCTCAGCACCAGACTTTAACCAAAGGTACAGGGGATAATCACAGTCCATGATAGGGGAGTATATACACAGGCCGTGGGAGGAGATTCAATGGGTGGGTAGAGTCCATGATAGGAGAGAGTGTACATGGGCCGTGGGAGGAGATTCAATGGGTGGGTAGAGTCCATGATAGGAGAGCGTGTACATGGGCCGTGGGAGGAGATTCAATGGGTGGGTAGAGTCCATGATAGGGGAGAGTGTCCATGGGCTGTGGGAGGAGATTAAATGGGTGGGTAGAGTCCGTGATAGGGGAGAGTGTACATGGGCTGTGGGAGGAGATTGAATGGGTGGGTAGAGTCCAGGATAGGGGAGAGTGTCCATGGGCTGTGGGAGGAGATTAAATGGGTGAGTAGAGTCCGTGATAGGAGAGAGTGTACAAGGGCTGTGGGAGGAGATTGAATGGGTGGGTAGAGTCCGTGATAGGGGAGAGTGTACATGGGCTGTGGGAGGAGATTGAATGGGTGGGTAGAGTCCAGGATAGGGGAGAGTGTACATGGGCTGTGGGAGGGGGTAGGATCAATTGGTCCAATGGCCCTTTCTCATGCTGAAATGCCCGATGTCCTTTCTGATTAACAGGCACCACTGCCACTATCAGGAGGGACCATCTCTTTATACTCACGAACAGAGGAACTGCCCTCACCGAGGTGAGCAGAGCTCTCAGTATCGGAGTACTCCCTGTCCCCCCTCCCCTCCATTCCCAATACTCAGGTTCCGAAGCAGAGTCCCGTTTACCGGAGTGTTTCCTGGGCTTCTGTCGGCAGCCAGTCTTTCCAGGCCTCCACCATGGCGCCGTAGAGCCAGGCGGAGGACTCGTTGCCATGGATGAACGGAGGGGGGAAGCTGTTGACCGGCGTGCTCTCATGGTTACCGACGGACGGGTAGACGGGAACGTTGCCCAGGTGCCGCCGGACGAGTGTGGTGATGGTGTCGAGGGCCACGACCTGGTCTCTCCGAGTCTGGTGCCAGACATTGTGCGCTGGGATGTCCCCTGTCCAGTACACTAAGTCGAACTGTCTGGACTGGAGGTGCTGGAGCAGGTTCTCGATGGTGCGCAGGGGAATGTCACACTTGCTGTACTCGCCCCACTTGCCGGCCCCTTTCTGATGGCGGGGCGGTAAACCCGAGCCCTTCCGACAGCACAGGGGGTCTTTGCAGTTAGGGTTGTTCCCCGCTGTGTATTCCTTGTCCCAGTGGATGTCCGTGAGGAAGAGCACCCTCGTGACGGGTGCGCCGGGTCGCGGTGGTTTCGGGGGAACAACGGACGGCTTTGGCGTGTCTGGAAGAGTCACGTTCCAGTCGGAGTAGATGTCCCAACGCCCGCAGTTAACACCCAGCAACAGTCCGCATATCTCCGAGGGCTTTAAGATGGAATTGATCCAGGCAACAATCACATCGTGCTTGAAGAGCCCAATGGCCTGGGCACAGATATCCTGAGGCGCGAGTTTCAGATCGATGCACAACTTCGTGGCGACATTAGCTACTTGATCCAAGTTACTGTCGAACTGTTGGAGCAGAAAACGCAAATTAGCAGAAAGAATGAATCGCCAATCGGTGTAATAATAGAGGGCCATTACACCCAGTAACAGTGTGTTACAATATACACTGGTATTACACCCAGTAACACGCCATTACAATATGCATAGGGATGCTACGTCCAGTAACAGTGTGTATTACAGTACTGAGAGGTCGCACAACACCAGGTTATAGTCCAACAGTTTTATTTGAAATCACAAGCTTTCGGAGCTATCGATTTGCTCCTTCCTCAGGTGAATTTACTTCACCTGAGGAAGGAGCAAATCGATAGCTCCGAAAGCTTGTGATTTCAAATAAAACTGTTGGACTATAACCTGGTGTTGTGCGACCTCTCAATTTTGTCCACCCCAGTCCAACACCGGCATCTCCGCATCATGACCACTATTACAGTACACCAGGGATATTACGCTGTGTTAATGTATACATGGTATTGTTACAGTCCACATAAGAACATAAGAAATAGGAGCAGGAGTCGGCCATTCGGCCCCTCGAGCCTGCTCCGCCATTCAATGAGATCATGGCTGATCTTCAACCTCAAATCCATTTTCCTACTTGGTCCCCATAGAGTCCAAAAATCTATCGATCTCAGCCTTGAATATACTCAAGGACTGAGCATCCACAGCCCTCTGGGGTAGAGAATTCTAAAGTTTCACAATCCTGAGTGAAGACATTTCTCCTCATCTCAGTCTTAAATGGCCGACCCCTTATCCTGAGACTGTGCCCCTTAGTTCTAGACTCTCCAGCCAGGGGAAACAGCCTCTCAGCCTCTACCCTGTCAGTCCCCCTCAGAATCTTATATGTTTCAATGAGATCACCTCTCATTCTTCTAAACTCCAGAGAGTATAGGCCCATTCTACACAATCTCTCCTCATAGGACAGCCTCCTCATCCCAGAGATCAATCTAGTCAACCTTCGGTGCACCGCCTCTAAGGCAAGTATGTCCTTCACGGTATATTACACAGGGATTCACGGTATATTACACAGGGATTCAAGACCATGACTCTCCACTGAATGCTGTAAATGAGGCCCAATGTATATTTTAGATTTATTATCTTTGTTCTTTTTTTAATCTTTTAATAATTTTAATTCTCAGAATACAATGATGAAAATGCAGTTGGGTTTTGATATTCAGTATTTAGCTGGACCTCAGGGGAAGTGTTCTCAGGATGTGGGTGACACTATTGGGATTTTACTGACTGCCCAACCCCAGTCACCCTGACAAGGTGGTGGTGAGCCGCCTTCTTGACCCGCTGCAGTCCGTGTGGTGAAGGTTCTCCCCAGTGCTGTTAGGGAGGACGTTCCAGGTTTTTGACCCAGCGACGATGAAGGAACGGCCGATACATGTCCAAGTCGGGACGGTGTGAGAATTGGAGATTAGGCACCATTTCTGCTCGTCCTTCTCAGTAGTGGAGGTCGCAGGGGAGGGAGGTGCTGCTGTTTTAACCTTGGCAAGTTGCTGCAGTGCATCCTGTAGATAGCACACACTGCACTGTGGAAGGGCTACACTGTGGAATCAGAGGCAGTCCTGGGCTTTGGAGAAATGGAATTAAAGGCTGTGACAAGTACGTCACACACAGGATGGTGATTGTTGTAGATAAACAGGACTATTTACACAGCGAGTGGACAGGTTCAGCGGAGAACATTGCATGCAACGCTGGACACACAACCAAACCACAGTGTTTCAAAACTCCACTACTGCACATTTTTAGATCCTGATTTTAGTTCTCTAAAATGTCATAAAAATGTAGCCCATTGCACAATTAACCCACACAAGACAAATTCTCTCCGCAGCCTGTACATCCCCGTGTCTTTGGGTCTTGTATATCGTGTCAGAAACCAAACCCATTGCACCCAAGCTGCAAATCGCAAATCTCACCACTTTTGGAATCCGCCTGCCTCAAAGACAGGTTAATAGCAAATCAAGAAGCAAATGCACTTCTTTATTTAACGCCACTGACACCTTTAAAGCAGGTAACAGGAGGTTGGAGAGAGAAACCCAGGCAGTTTAAAGAAAAAAAATACATGGTCGAAAAAACTGAAGTTAAAAAATAAAAAAACAGGACCAGCAGAAAATGGGAAAGAATAAAGATTGGAGGAAAGGCAGAGCCGAGGCCAGTGTGAATTGTTTTCCATTGTTTTTTATGTAGTGTGGATCTTGCGTTTGAGCAGGTTTGTTGCTGGAATATTGCACAGGGCTTGAGCTAAAGGTCAGTCGAGGGAGAGGGAGATTTCTCTGGCCCTGCCCAGACCTGGTCGCCGAGGACTGGCTGATCATTCCATCAGTAACTGAGCTGATATATAACTGAGCATTCTCACTGACCAGACTAACTGACCTACCATTACCTGGTCTTGATCAGGTTTTACATCGACTACTCTCCAGTCCCATGGCACAACTAGATTGATCCCCGGGATGAGAGCGTTGTCCTATGAGAGATTATTTTTGGTTTTTTTTTGTTCATGGGATCTGGGCGTCGCTGGCAAGGCCGGTATTTATTGCCCATCCCTAGATTGAGTAGAATGGGCCAATACTCTCTGGAGTTTAGAAGAATGAGAGGTGATCTCATTGAAACATATAAGATTCTGAGGGGGATTGACAGGGTAGATGCTGAGAGATGTTTCCCCTGGCTGGAGAGTCTAGAACTAGGGGTCACAGTCTCAGGATAAGGGGTCGGCCATTTAGGACTGAGATGAGGAGGAATTTCTTCACTCGGAGGGTGATGAATCTTTGGAATTCTCTACCCCAGAGGGCTGTGGAGGCTCAGTCACTGGGAATATTCAAGGCTGAGATAGATTTTTTGGGCACTAAGGGAATCGGGCGGGAAAGTGGAGATGAGGTAGATGTTCAGCCAGGATCTTATCGAATGGCGGGGCAGGTTCGAGGGGCCGAATGGCCTCCTCTTGCTTCTTATGTAGCCCAGGATACTGTGCTCAGCGCCCACGGACTGGTCCACCTTCAGTTCTGCTCATTTCTTCAGAACTAGTCTCTTTACTTCAGTAATCTGTAACAATTGCTCCACATTCTGCTCTAGTACACTCACTGTCATTGTAAAAACCAGTGCCAAATATTTATTTAATATAAAATTTATTTATTTAATATCTCCACTTAGAAACATAGAAGATAGGAGCAGGAGTAGGCCATTCGGCCCCTCGAGCCTGTTCCGCCATTTAATGAGATCATGGCTGATCATCCAAATCCAGTACACTGTCCCTGCTTTCTCCCCATATCCCTTGATCCCTTTAGCCTTAAGAAATATATCTATCTCCTTCTTGAATATATTTAATGAATTGGCCTCAACTACCTTCTGTGGTAGAGAATTCCACAGGTTCACCACTCTCTGGGTGAAGAAATTCCTCCTCATCTCAGCCCTAAATGGCTTACCCCTTATCCTTAGACTGTGACCCCTGGTTCTGGACTCCCCCGCCATCGGGAACATCCTTCCTGCATCTAGTCTGTCTAGTCCTGTTAGAATTTTATAAGTTTCAATGAGATCCCCTCTCATTCTTCTAAACTCTAGCGAATATAAGCCTAATCGACCCAATCTCTCTTCATACGTCATTTCTGCCATCCCAGGTATCAGTCTGGTGAATATTCGCTGCACTCGCTCCATGGCAAGAACATCCTTCCTCAGATAAGGCGACCAAAACTGCACACAGTACTCAAGGTGTGGTCTCACCAAGGCCCTGTACAACTGCAGCAAGACATCCTTGCTCCTGTACTCGAATCCTCTCGCTATGAAGGCCAACATACCATTTGCCTGCTTACCTTCAGCGACTGGTGCACAAGGACACCCAGGTCTCGTTGCACTTCCCCTTCTCCCAATCTATTGCCATTCAGATAATAATCTGCCTTTCTGTTTTTGACACCAAAGTGGATAACCTCGCATTTATCCACGTTATATTGCATCTGCCACGCTTCTGCCCAATCACCCAACCTGCCCAAATCATACTGGAGTTTCTCGGCATCCTCCTCACAGCACACACGCCCACCCAGCTTTGTGTCGTCTGCAAACTTGGAGATATTACATCTAGTTCCCTTGTCTAGATCATTAATATATATTGTGAATAGCTGGGGTCCAAGGACCAATCCCTGCAGTACCCCACTAGTCACTGCCTGCCACTCGGAAAAAGACCCGTTTATTCCAACTCTTTGCTTTCTGTCTGCCAACCAGTTCTCTATCCAAGTCAATACCTTGCCCCCAATCCCATGTCTCTTAACTTTACACGCTAATCTCTTATGCGGAACCTTATCAAAAGCTTTTCGGAAGTCCAAATACACCACATCCACTGGTTCTCCCTTATCTATTTTACCAGTTACATCCTCAAAAAATTCCAGTAGATTAGTCAAGCATGATTTACCTTTTGTAAATCCATGTTGACTTTGTCCGATCCTGTCACTGTTTTCCAAGTGCTCTGCTATTACATCTTTTATAATGGACTCTAGCATTTTCCCCACTACCGATGTCAGGCTTACCGGTCTGTAATTCCCCGTTTTCTCTCTACCACCCTTTTTGAATAGTGGGGTAACATGAGCTACCCTCCAATCCATGGGTACTGTTCCAGATTCCATCGAATGTTGGAAGATGATCAGCAATGCATCTACTATTTCTAGGGCCACTTCCTTAAGTACCCTAGGATGTAGATGATCAGGCCCTGGGGATTTATCGGCCTTCAATCCCTTCAATTTCCCTAACACCATTTCCCTACAAATACTGATTTCTTTCAGTTCCTCCCTTTCATCAGACCCTATGTTCCCCAACATCTCTGGGAGGTTATTTGTGTCCTCCTTTGTAAAGACAGAACCAAAATATGTATTTAATTGGTCTGACATTTCTTTGTTCCCCATTATAAGTTCCCCTGATTCTGACTGCAATGGACCTATGCTTGATTTCACTAATCTTTTTCTCTTCACATATCTATAAAAGCTTTTAGTCAGTTTTTATGTTCCCTGCAAGCTTACTCTCATACTCTATTTTCCCCTTCTTAATTAATCCCTTTGTCCTCCTTTATTGAATCTTAAACTGCTCCCAATCCTCAGGGTTACTGCTTTTTCTGGCCAATTTATATGCCCTCTCCTTGGATCTTATGCTATTCCTAATTTCCCTTGTTAGCCACGGTTGAGTCACCCTTTTTGTTTTATTCTTATGCCAAACTGGGATGAACGAATTCTGTAGTTCATCCATGCGGTCTTTGAATGTTTGCCATTGCCTATCCACCGTCAACCCTTTGAGTGACATTCCCCAATCAATCCTACCCAACTCGCACCTCATACCATCGTAGTTTCCTTTATTTAAATTCAGGACCCTAGTCTCTGAGTCAACTACTTCACTCTCCATCCTAATGAAGAATTCTATCATATTATGATCGCTCCGACCCAAGGGGCCTCGCACAACAAGATTGCTAATTAATCCTTTCTCATTGCATAATACCCAGTCTAAGATGGCCTGATCTCTGGTTGGTTCCTCGACATATTGGTCCAGGAAACCATCCCGTAAACACTCCAGGAATTCCTCCTCCATAGTATTGTTACTAATTTGGTTCGCCCAATCTATATGCAGATTAAAGTCACCCATGATGACTGCTGTGCCCTTATTGCACGCTTCTCTAATTTCCCTTTTAATGCCATCCCCAACCTCCGCATTACTGTTTGGAGGTCTATATATCACTCCCACTAACGTTTTCTGCCCCTTGTTATTTCTCAGTTCAACCCATACAGATTCCACATCATCAGAGCTAATATCCTTCCTTTCAATTGTGTTAATCCCCTCTTTAACCAGCAATGCTACCCCACCTCCCTTTCCTTTTTGCCTATCTTTCCAGAATATTAAGTACCCTTGGATGTTGAGTTCCCAGCCTTGGCCACCCTGGAGCCATGTTTCTGTAATCCCAATCAAATCATATTCGTTTACCTCTATTTGCGCAGCTAATTCATCCACCTTGTTCCGAATGCTCCTTGCATTAAGACACAAAGCCTTCAGGCTTGTTTTTTTAACGCTCTTAGACCTATTAGAATTAGTATTCACTGTGGCCATGTTTGATTTAAACCGTTGTTTTCTCTGACTGCCACTTTTGTTTTTCTCCTTCCTATCTTTTGCTTTTATCCTCGTTTCCCTTTCCTCTGTCACCCTGCTCAGGTTCCCAACCCCCTGCCATTTTAGTTTAAACCCTCCCCCAGAGCACTAGCAAACACTCCCCCTAGGACATCGGTCCCGGCCCTGCCCAGGTGTAGACCGTCCGGTTTGTACTGGTCCCACCTCCCCCAGAACCGGTTCCAATGCCCCAGGAATTTGAATCCCTCTCCCTTGCACCATTCCTCTAGCCACGTATTCATTTGAAATATCCTTCTATTTCTACTCTGATGAGCACGTGGCACTGGTAGCAATCCTGAGATTACTACCTTTGAGGTCCTATTTTTTAATTTACCTCCTAACTCCCTATATTCAGCTTTTAAGAACATAAGAACATAAGAAATAGGAGCAGGAGTAGGCCAATCGGCCCCTCGAGCCTGCTCCGCCATTCAATAAGATCATGGCTGATCTGATCCTAACCTCAAATCTAAAGAACACAAGAAGTAGGAGCAGGACCCGGCCACTCAGCCCCTGGGCCCGCTCCGCCACCCACAGGGCCCTGACCGATCCGAACTCAGCCTCATGTCCAATTTCCTGCCCGCTCACCGTAACCCCTAATTCCCTTTACTTCTAGGAAACTGTCTATTTCTGTTTTAAATTTATTTAATGATGTAGCTTCCACAGCTTCCTGGGGCAGCAAATTCCACAGACCTACTACCCTCTGAGTGAAGAAGTTTCTCCTCATCTCAGTTTTGAAAGAGCAGCCCCTTATTCTAAGATTATGCCCCCTAGTTCTAGTTTCACCCATCCTTGGGAACATCCTTACCGCATCCACCCAAGCAAGCCCCTTCACAATCTTATATGTTTCAATAAGATCGCCTCTTTTAGGACCTCATCCCGTTTTTTTACCTATATCATTGGTACCTATATGCACCACGACAACTGGCTGTTCACCCTCCCCTTCCAAAATGCTCTGTAGCCGCTCTGAGACATCCTTGACCCTTGCACCAGGGAGGCAACATACCATCCTGGGGTCTCGTTTGCGGCCGCAGAAACGCCCATCTATTCCCCTTACAATAGAATCCCCCATCACTCTAGCTCTCCCACTCTTTTTCCTTCCAGCCTGTGCAGCAGAACCACCTACGGTGCTAGGAAGTTGGCTGCTGCTGTCTTCCCCTGATAAGCCATCCTCCTCAACAATATCCAAAGCGGTATATCTGTTTGAGGGGGGGGGGATGGCCACAGGGGACCCCTGCACTACCTGCCTGCTCCTATTACTCTGCCTGGTGATCACCCATTACCTTCCTGCCTGTACAGCCTTTACCTGCGGTGTGACCAACTCCCTAAACTGTGTCTGTCTCTCTCTCTCTCTCTGTCTCTCTCTCTCTCTCTCTGTCTCTCTGT
>JASTWF010000169.1:124272-156772 GCA_030390025.1 Squalus acanthias | reverse complement strand
ACAAATGTGCTGTACTTTTTCTTCTGATTTTCTCCCGTTTATTTCACCTGCCACAGTTGGTCAGACTCAGCCCTGTGCTCCTGACCTACATTGGCTCCCGGTTAAGCAATGCCTCGATTTTAAAATTCTCATCCTTGTTTTCAAATCCCTCCATGGCCTCACCCCTCCCTATCTCTGTAACCTCCTCCAGCCCTACAACCCTCCGAGATCTCTGCGCTCCTCCAATTCTGGCCTCTTGTGCATCCCCGATTTTCATCGCTCCACCATTGGTGGCCGTGCCTTCAGCTGCCTGGGCCCTAAGCTCTGGAATTCCCTTCCTAAACCTCTCTTTCCTCCTTTAAGACGCTCCTTAAAACCTACCTCTTTGACCAAGCATTTGGTCACCTGTCCTAATATTTCCTTATGTGGCTCGGTGTCAAATTTTGCCTAACGCTCCTGTGAAGCGCCTTGGAACGTTTTACTACGTTAAAGACACAGTATAAATGCAAGTTGTTGTTGTTGTTGAGTCAGAAGGTTACGGGTTCAAGAACACACTCCGGGACTTGAGCACACAATCTAGGATAATACAGAGGGAGTGCTGCACTGTCAGAAGTGCCGAATTTCAGAAGTGGTTAGGTGGGTGTTAAAGATCCCCTGAAACTATTGGAAGAGGAGCAGGGGAGTTCTCCCAATGTCCTGGACAGCAGATAACTGTTCGTGGGATCTTGTACTTTCAAGCACCACCACCTCCAAGTTCCCCTCCAAGTCACACACCATCCTGACTTAGAAATATATCGCCGATCCTTCATCGTCGCTGGGTCATAATCCTGGAACTCCCTCCCTAACAGCACTGTGGGAGTACCTTCACCACACGGACTGTAGCGGTTCAAGAAGGCGGCTCACCACCACCTTCTCGAGGGCAATTAGGGATGGGCAATAAATGCCGGCCTTGCCAGCGACGCCCACATTCCATAAACAAATAAAAAAAAGTGACTGATTGTACGTGGAGCGTTTCAAGATGTTTCAGTGATGTACGAAGACACGGTATAAATTAGAAATCAGTCTCTCTTCTAATGCAAAGTCCATAAAGTTATATTTTCAATAAAACAGCAGTGACTTGTAAGAAGAAATCGGAAATACATGTGTTAGATAAATTACATAAATGATCAAGTTCCATTTGAGTAATGCTGCCTAGCCCAGGGACTCGACAATAGTGTGTTTAGAATCCAGCAGGTGGCACCAGCGGGTAGGCAGGTTAGTGAAAATCGACCATCGCACAGGTCGCAGCACAGGATAAGGAGGCAGGCACAAGGTCTCCAGATTCCCCACACGTATACCAGTGATATCAGGACGTAAACAGCAAGGGCCCAGGCACAGGGATTATTTGGAGTAGCACCACGGCCGTGGATAAATGGGAGACTCCCTCCCAGTCCAGCCTTGGTCTGATCCAGAGCTTCCAACTGCCAGGGGCTCCTCTCACTGATGGAGGAGCAGTGGGTTAGACACTGACCCCTCACCCTCTGGAACCTGGGGTCAAATCTTGCCCCAGACAGACGGGGTGAAGGTCGTATCTGCTGGTTGCTGGGAGAGAGGAGGTTTGATAATGTTTATATGAGTAGAGTTGCAGGCAGAGCCAGGAGGTTAGGCGAGTGCGGTAAGGGATGGCTGGAACTGGCCTTTTACAACACCATACACTGTCAATGATGAAAGCAGGAACCAAGTCCCTGCACCAGTCCCACCCCAGAGAGAGAGAGACACACACAGAGACAGAGAGGGGGAAAGGGAGAGACAGAGAGGGGGAAAGGGAGAGACAGAGAGGGGGAAAGGGAGAGACAGAGAGGGGGAAGGGAGAGACAGAGAGGGGGAAAGGGAGAGACAGAGAGGGGGAAAGGGAGAGACAGAGAGGGGGAAAGGGAGAGACAGAGAGGGGGAAGGGAGAGACAGAGAGGGGGAAAGGGAGAGACAGAGAGGGGGAAAGGGAGAGACAGAGAGGGGGAAAGGGAGAGACAGAGAGGGGGAAAGGGAGAGACAGAGAGGGGGAAAGGGAGAGACAGAGAGGGGGAAAGGGAGAGACAGAGAGGGGGAAAGGGAGAGACAGAGAGGGGGAAAGGGAGAGACAGAGAGGGGGAAAGGGAGAGACAGAGAGGGGGAAAGGGAGAGACAGAGAGGGGGAAAGGGAGAGACAGAGAGGGGGAAAGGGAGAGACAGAGAGGGGGAAAGGGAGAGACAGAGAGGGGGAAAGGGAGAGACAGAGAGGGGGAAAGGGAGAGACAGAGAGGGGGAAAGGGAGAGACAGAGAGGGGGAAAGGGAGAGACAGAGAGGGGGAAAGGGAGAGACAGAGAGGGGGAAAGGGAGAGACAGAGAGGGGGAAAGGGAGAGACAGAGAGGGGGAAAGGGAGAGACAGAGAGGGGGAAAGGGAGAGACAGAGAGGGGGAAAGGGAGAGACAGAGAGGGGGAAAGGGAGAGACAGAGAGGGGGAAGGGAGAGACAGAGAGGGGGAAAGGGAGAGACAGAGAGGGGGAAAGGGAGAGACAGAGAGGGGGAAAGGGAGAGACAGAGAGGGGGAAAGGGAGAGACAGAGAGGGGGAAAGGGAGAGACAGAGAGGGGGAAAGGGAGAGACAGAGAGGGGGAAAGGGAGAGACAGAGAGGGGGAAAGGGAGAGACAGAGAGGGGGAAAGGGAGAGACAGAGAGGGGGAAAGGGAGAGACAGAGAGGGGGAAAGGGAGAGACAGAGAGGGGGAAAGGGAGAGACAGAGAGGGGGAAAGGGAGAGACAGAGAGGGGGAAAGGGAGAGACAGAGAGGGGGAAAGGGAGAGACAGAGAGGGGGAAAGGGAGAGACAGAGAGGGGGAAAGGGAGAGACAGAGAGGGGGAAAGGGAGAGACAGAGAGGGGGAAAGGGAGAGACAGAGAGGGGGAAAGGGAGAGACAGAGAGGGGGAAAGGGAGAGACAGAGAGGGGGAAAGGGAGAGACAGAGAGGGGGAAAGGGAGAGACAGAGAGGGGGAAAGGGAGAGACAGAGAAGGGGAAAGGGAGAGACAGAGAGGGGGAAAGGGAGAGACAGAGAGTGCCCCTGCACCAGTCCCACCCAAGAGAGCCAGAGACAGAGAGAGCGAGAAAGAGAGAGCAAGAAAGAGAGAGGGAAAGGGAGAGACAGAGAGGGAAAGGGAGAGACAGAGAGGGAAAGGGAGAGACAGAGGTGGAAAGGGAGAGACAGAGGGGGAAAGGGAGAGACAGAGTGCCCGTGCACCAGTCCCACCCAAGAGAGCCAGAGACAGAGAGAGCGAGAAAGAGAGAGCAAGAGAGAGAGAGGGAAAGGGAGAGACAGAGAGGGAAAGGGAGAGACAGAGTGCCCGTGCACCAGTCCCACAGAGAGACAGACAGTGCACCTGCACCAGCCCCACCCTGGAGAGCCACACAGAGACAGTGCCTCACAACCCCCAGGAGGTTAGATGATAGAAGTGGGAGTGTTTTATAGATCGGAAGCTCCTGATCTTGGGTGGTGAGGGGCAGGAGGGGAGATGTTCAGGTGTGAGCACTCCACTGCTGATAACTTAACCAGCAAGCTCATCTGAAAGAGAAGGCAGCACATTGCACGGAGCCACTCCAGACGCAATGCTTTGATGTTTGAGTGTGTGCAGCATGGGGTTTAAACTATGTGCTGACGGGACGCAGCTGATCCCGGGAGTGGGAGAGGGAAGGTTACAGCATGCGGGAGGTGATCCGCTGACCAAGGCGGGGGCTGGTCACGCTCTGTGATTGGGATCGGTCACGATCGGCCGGTGGAGACTCCGATTATCACCAGTCAACACAAACCGCATGCTCACTTTCCAGCGGGAGTCACTGGACAGTGATCAGGAGCAGGAACCCAGTGCTGATTTCCCCCTCTCTCTAACCCAGGGGTCACTGGACAGTGATCAGGAGCAGGAACCCTGGCTGATTTCCCCCTCTCTCTAACCCAGAGGTCACTGGACAGTGATCAGGAGCAGGAACCCTGGCTGATTTCCCCTCTCTCTAACCCAGGGGTTACTGGACAGTGATCAGGAGCAGGAACCCTGGCTGATTTCCCCTCTCTCTAACCCAGGGCTCACTGGACAGTGATCAGGAGCAGGAACCCTGGCTGATTTCCCCTCTCTCTAACCCAGGGCTCACTGGACAGTGATCAGGAGCAGGAACCCTGGCTGATTTCCCCTCTCTCTCTAACCCAGGGGTCACTGGACAGTGATCAGGAGCAGGAACCCTGGCTGATTTCCCCCTCTCTCTAACCCAGGGGGTCACTGGACAGTGATCAGGAGCAGGAACCCTGGCTGATTTCCCCTCTCTCTCTAACCCAGGGGTCACTGGACAGTGATCAGGAGCAGGAACCCTGGCTGATTTCCCCTCTCTCTAACCCAGGGGTCACTGGACAGTGATCAGGAGCAGGAACCCTGGCTGATTTCCCCCTCTCTCTAACCCAGGGGTCAGCCTCCTGATCGCCAACAGGGCTGAGATGAGCAACCTCACCTCAGCACCAGCCAGTGTGGGAACCGGGGCCATTCTTGGCCCCTTATCACACCGAGGAGTCTATGTACCCATTCAGCCAACAGGCTTATCTTCAATGTGATTTTAAGCCTCTTCAACCCTCCCCTGTACCCAGACTGGATGATGGTGAAGACCGTGTACCGCAGGAGTTAACAGAGCTCTAGCTCTGGTTGTATAAAACAGGCAGTGAGGAAAGGCCGCAACACACACACTCAATGTAAACAAACAAAGGGAGACAGTAACAGGTTTCCGAGACTCCCAGGTCTCGAGTCCAGGAGCAGTGGGAGTCCTCACTGTGGGATAGTCCTGCATAGGCTGTGTGTAGGTTACTGGAAGCTGTAAGGCTGATGGGATTGGGGTGAAGGGGGAAAATTCCCCTCTTGCCCCTTTCTCTACTTGTCTTGCATCTTTTCCATTATCGGCACAATCATGTCGAACTTTGGTCTTTTGGCCGGATCCTCGTTCATGCAGATCTTCATCAGCTTACAGATGTGAGGGGAGATTCCAGGGGGGATGGTGGGGCGCAGGCCTTCCAGGGACACCTGCAAAATCACACACCCTACTGTTAAAACCTTCAAACACTCTATTTAATGTACCTAAACATCTCATCTGAAAGACGGCACCTCCGACAGTGCAGCGCTCCCTCAGTACTGCCCCTCCGACAGTGCAGCACTCCCTCAGTACTGCCCCTCCGACAGTGCAGCACTCCCTCAGTACTGCCCCTCCGACAGTGCAGGGCTCCCTCAGTACTGCCCCTCCGACAGTGCAGCACTCCCTCAGTACTGCCGCTCCAACAGTGCAGCACTCCCTCAGTACTGCCCCTCCGACAGTGCAGCGCTCCCTCAGTACTGCCCCTCCGACAGTGCAGCGCTCCCTCAGTACTGCCCCCCCGACAGTGCAGCGCTCCCTCAGTACTGCCCCTCTGACAGTGCAGCACTCCCTCAGTACTGCCCCTCCGACAGTGCAGCGCTCCCTCAGTACTGCCCCTCTGATAGCGCGGCGCTCCCTCAGTACTGCCCCTCCGACAGTGCAGCGCTCCCTCAGTACTGCCCCTCTGATAGTGCAGCGCTCCCTCAGTACTGCCCCTCCCAGTGCGGCGCTCCCTCAGTACTGCCCCCCCGACAGTGCAGCGCTCCCTCAGTACTGCCCCTCCGACAGTGCAGCGCTCCCTCAGTACTGCCCCCCCGACAGTGCGGCGCTCCCTCAGTACTGCCCCCCCGACAGTGCAGCGCTCCCTCAGTACTGCCCCTTCAACAGTGCAGCGCTCCCTCAGTACTGCCCCTCCCAGTGCGGCGCTCCCTCAGTACTGCCCCTCCGACAGTGCAGCTCTCCCTCAGTACTGCCCCTCCGACAATGCAGCGCTCCCTCAGTACTGCCCCTCCGACAGTGCGGCGCTCCCTCAGTACTGCCCCTCCGACAGTGCGGCGCTCCCTCAGTACTGCCCCTCCGACAGTGCAGCGCTCCCTCAGTACTGCCCCTCTTACAATGCAGCACTCACTCAGTACTGCCCCTCCGACAGTGCAGCGCTCCCTCAGTACTGCCCCTCCGACAGTGCAGCGCTCCCTCAGTACTGCCCCTCCGACAGTGCAGCGCTCACTCAGTATTGCCCCTCCGACAGTGCAGCGCTCCCTCAGTACTGCCCCTCCAACAGTGCAGCGCTCCCTCAGTACTGCCCCCCCGACAGTGCAGCGCTCCCTCAGTACTGCCCCCCCGACAGTGCAGCGCTCCCTCAGTACTGCCCCTTCAACAGTGCAGCGCTCCCTCAGTACTGCCCCTCCCAGTGCGGCGCTCCCTCAGTACTGCCCCTCTGACAGTGCAGCGCTCCCTCAGTACTGCCCCTCTGACAGTGCAGCGCTCCCTCAGTACTGCCCCTCTGACAGTGCAGCGCTCCCTCAGTACTGCCCCCCCGACAGTGCAGCGCACCCTCAGTACTGCCCCCCCGACAGTGCAGCACTCCCTCAGTACTGCCCCCCCGACAGTGCAGCGCTCCCTCAGTACTGCCCCTCCGACAGTGCAGCGCTCCCTCAGTACTGCCCCTCCCAGTGTGGCGCTCCCTCAGTACTGCCCCTCTGACAGTGCAGCGCTCCCTCAGTACTGCCCCTCTGACAGTGCAGCGCTCCCTCAGTACTGCCCCTCCGACAGTGCAGCGCTCCCTCAGTACTGCCCCTCCGACAGTGCAGCGCTCCCTCAGTACTGCCCCTCCGACAGTGCAGCGCTCACTCAGTATTGCCCCTCCGACAGTGCAGCGCTCCCTCAGTACTGCCCCTCCCAGTGCGGCGCTCCCTCAGTACTGCCCCTCTGACAGTGCAGCGCTCCCTCAGTACTGCCCCTCTGACAGTGCAGCGCTCCCTCAGTACTGCCCCCCCGACAGTGCAGCGCTCCCTCAGTACTGACCCTCCGACAGTGCAGCGCTCCCTCAGTACTGTCCCTCCGACAGTGCGGCGCTCCCTCAGTACTGCCCCTCTGACAGTGCAGCGCTCCCTCAGTACTGCCCCTCTGACAGTGCAGCACTCCCTCAGTACTGCCCCCCCGACAGTGCAGCGCTCCCTCAGTACTGCCCCTCCGACAGTGCGGCGCTCCCTCAGTACTGCCCCTCCGACAGTGCGGCACTCCCTCAGTACTGCCCCTCCCAGTGCGGCGCTCCCTCAGTACTGCCCCCCCGACAGTGCAGCACTCCCTCAGTACTGCCCCTCCCAGTGCGGCGCTCCCTCAGTACTGCCCCTCCGACAGTGCAGCGCTCCCTCAGTACTGCCCCCCCGACAGTGCAGCGCTCCCTCAGTACTGCCCCCCCGACAGTGCAGCACTCCCTCAGTACTGCCCCTCCCAGTGCGGCGCTCCCTCAGTACTGCACTGCGAGTGTCAGCCTAAATTATGTGTTGAAGACTCTGGAGTGGGGACTTGAGCCCACGACCTTCTGCTCAAAGGCTAGAGTGCTGCCCACTGAGCCACAGCTGACACCGTTTCATTTTAAACACCTCGATCAGGTCACCCCTCAGCCTTCTATACTCGAGGGAATACAAGCCAAGTTTATGCAACCAGTCCTCATAATTTAACCCTTTGAGCTCTGGTATCGTTCTGGTGAATGTGGTGGAGCAGGTATCGGATTAGATTCAGTAATTAACACTAATAGAATTAGCCAGGAGTCGGAACAACAGACAAACGTAACCCTCGTGTAAAAACATGAGTGAGATTTACAAGGACCATCCACTTCCTGCCCAGGTAACACTTGGCAGTGTTATGTGGGCGGAGGGGTGGGTGCAGGGGTGGCATGCCTTTCCCCAGGACAGCCCCTGTCCCAGGAAATGCAGCAAACTCACCTTCATTCCGATCTCCATGTTGGAGAGATCAGCAAAGGGAACCTCGCGGGTGACCAGTTCCCACAGGAGAATGGCGAAGCTCCACATGTCCGACGACCTCCGGTTAATCTCCTCCGGCTTTTTCTGAAGAGCTGTGTTCAGAAAAGGGAATGTTAACCAGGAGCTGCTGGATTATAATTAATATTAACCGAGCTCCAAAAAAACCACAGCAAGACAATTCAATCCGTTACAGGGCGGCGCTAGATCGCAGGGTTACGTAGCTGTATATTAACATTGACATTAAATAGGGGCAGAGAGAGGGGGGACGGAGGTAAGGAGGGGCTCGGTGATGATGGAGTGGTGCAGTATTAATGGTTCACCATGTGATACCCAAAGCACCGAGAGTCAATACTGATCCCGGACATCTAATCCGGATATCCGACAGTGAGAGTCTAATCCGGGTATCTGGCCGCAGACGGGGCATATTTCAACTCCCGCGTGTATGGCTGTGGGTCGGGTGACGGGAAGCTCGCAGTGTGCAGTATGGCTGTGGGTCGGGTGACGGGAAGCTCGCGGTGTGCAGTATAGCTGTGGGTCGGGTGTCAGGAGGCTCGCAGTGTGCAGTATAGCTGTGGGTCGGGGGTCGGGTGTCAGGAGGCTCGCAGTGTGCAGTATGGCTGTGGGTCAGGGTCAGGAGGCTCGCAGTGTGCAGTATAGCTGTGGGTCGGGGGTCGGGTGTCAGGAGGCTCGCAGTGTGCAGTATAGCTGTGGGTCGGGGGTCGGGAAGCTCGCAGTGTGCAGTATGGCTGTGGGTCGGAGATCGGGAAGCTCGCGGTGTGCAGTATGGCTGTGGGTCGGGGGTCAGGAAGCTCGCAGTGTGCAGTATGGCTGTGGGTCGGGTGACGGGAAGCTCGCAGTGTGCAGTATGGCTGTGGGTCGGGTGTCAGGAGGCTCGCAGTGTGCAGTATAGCTGTGGGTCGGGTGTCGGGTGACGGGAGGCTCGCAGTGTGCAGTATAGCTGTGGGTCGGGTGACGGGAAGCTCGCAGTGTGCAGTATGGCTGTGGGTCGGGTGTCAGGAGGCTCGCAGTGTGCAGTATAGCTGTGGGTCGGGGGTCGGGAAGCTCGCAGTGTGCAGTATGGCTGTGGGTCGGAGATCGGGAAGCTCGCAGTGTGCAGTATAGCTGTGGGTCAGGTGTCAGGAAGCTCGCGGTGTGCAGTATAGCTGTGGGTCGGGTGACGGGAAGCTCGCAGTGTGCAGTATAGCTGTGGGTCGGGGGTCGGGAAGCTCGCAGTGTGCAGTATAGCTGTGGGTCGGGGGTCGGGAAGCTCGCAGTGTGCAGTATAGCTGTGGGTCGGGTGACGGGAAGCTCGCAGTGTGCAGTATGGCTGTGGGTCGGGTGACGGGAAGCTCGCAGTGTGCAGTATAGCTGTGGGTCGGGGGTCGGGAAGCTCGCAGTGTGCAGTATAGCTGTGGGTCGGGGGTCGGGTGACGGGAAGCTCGCAGTGTGCAGTATAGCTGTGGGTCGGGATCAGGAAGCTCGCAGTGTGCAGTATAGCTGTGGGTCGGGGGGTCGGGTGACGGGAAGCTCGCAGTGTGCAGTATGGCTGTGGGTCGGGTGACGGGAAGCTCGCAGTGTGCAGTATGGCTGTGGGTCGGGGGTCGGGAAGCTCGCAGTGTGCAGTATAGCTGTGGGTCGGGTGACGGGAAGCTCGCAGTGTGCAGTATGGCTGTGGGTCGGGGGTCGGGAAGCTCGCAGTGTGCAGTATGGCTGTGGGTCGGGAGGCTCGCAGTGTGCAGTATGGCTGTGGGTCGGGGGTCGGGAAGCTCGCAGTGTGCAGTATGGCTGTGGGTCGGGAGGCTCGCAGTGTGCAGTATAGCTGTGGGTCGGGTGTCAGGAAGCTCGCAGTGTGCAGTATAGCTGTGGGTCGGGTGACGGGAAGCTCGCAGTGTGCAGTATAGCTGTGGGTCGGGGGTCAGGAAGCTCGCAGTGTGCAGTATAGCTGTGGGTCGGGGGTCGGGAAGCTCGCAGTGTGCAGTATGGCTGTGGGTCGGGTGACGGGAAGCTCGCAGTGTGCAGTATGGCTGTGGGTCGGGGGTCGGGAAGCTCGCAGTGTGCAGTATAGCTGTGGGTCGGGGGTAGGGTGACGGGAAGCTCGCAGTGTGCAGTATAGCTGTGGGTCGGGATCAGGAAGCTCGCAGTGTGCAGTATAGCTGTGGGTCGGGGGTCGGGTGACGGGAAGCTCGCAGTGTGCAGTATGGCTGTGGGTCGGGTGACGGGAAGCTCGCAGTGTGCAGTATGGCTGTGGGTCGGGGGTCGGGAAGCTCGCAGTGTGCAGTATGGCTGTGGGTCGGGGGTCGGGAAGCTCGCGGTGTGCAGTATAGCTGTGGGTCGGGTGACGGGAAGCTCGCAGTGTGCAGTATAGCTGTGGGTCGGGGGTCGGGAAGCTCGCAGTGTGCAGTATAGCTGTGGGTCGGGGGTCGGGAAGCTCGCAGTGTGCAGTATGGCTGTGGGTCGGGTGACGGGAAGCTCGCAGTGTGCAGTATAGCTGTGGGTCGGGGGTCGGGAAGCTCGCAGTGTGCAGTATAGCTGTGGGTCGGGGGTCGGGTGACGGGAAGCTCGCAGTGTGCAGTATAGCTGTGGGTCGGGTGTCGGGTGACGGGAAGCTCGCAGTGTGCAGTATAGCTGTGGGTCGGGGGTCAGGAAGCTCGCAGTGTGCAGTATAGCTGTGGGTCGGGGGTCGGGAAGCTCGCAGTGTGCAGTATGGCCGTGGGTCGAGGGTCGGGAGGCTCGCAGTGTGCAGTATAGCTGTGGGTCGGGGGTCAGGAAGCTCGCAGTGTGCAGTATGGCTGTGGGTCGGGTGATGGGAAGCTCGCAGTGTGCAGTATAGCTGTGGGTCGGGTGTCAGGAAGCTCGCAGTGTGCAGTATGGCTGTGGGTCGGGGGTCGGGATCAGGAAGCTCGCAGTGTGCAGTATGGCTGTGGGTCGGGTGATGGGAAGCTCGCAGTGTGCAGTATAGCTGTGGGTCGGGGGTCAGGAAGCTCGCAGTGTGCAGTATGGCTGTGGGTCGGGGGTCGGGATCAGGAAGCTCGCAGTGTGCAGTATGGCTGTGGGTCGGGTGATGGGAAGCTCGCAGTGTGCAGTATGGCTGTGGTCGGGGGTCGGGTGACGGGAAGCTCGCAGTGTGCAGTATGGCTGTGGGTCGGGGGTCGGGAAGCTCGCAGTGTGCAGTATGGCTGTGGGTCGGGGGTCGGGAAGCTCGCAGTGTGCAGTATGGCTGTGGGTCAGGGTCAGGAGGCTCGCAGTGTGCAGTATAGCTGTGGGTCGGGTGACGGGAAGCTCGCAGTGTGCAGTATGGCTGTGGGTCAGGGTCAGGAGGCTCGCAGTGTGCAGTATAGCTGTGGGTCGGGGGTCGGGTGTCAGGAGGCTCGCAGTGTGCAGTATGGCTGTGGGTCGGGTGACGGGAAGCTCGCGGTGTGCAGTATGGCTGTGGGTCGGGGGTCAGGAAGCTCGCAGTGTGCAGTATGGCTGTGGGTCGGGTGTCAGGAGGCTCGCAGTGTGCAGTATAGCTGTGGGTCGGGTGTCAGGAGGCTCGCAGTGTGCAGTATAGCTGTGGGTCGGGGGTCGGGAAGCTCGCAGTGTGCAGTATAGCTGTGGGTCGGGGGTCAGGAAGCTCGCAGTGTGCAGTATGGCTGTGGGTCGGGTGTCAGGAGGCTCGCAGTGTGCAGTATGGCTGTGGGTCGGGGGTCGGGTGTCAGGAAGCTCGCAGTGTGCAGTATGGCTGTGGGTCGGGTGTCAGGAAGCTCGCAGTGTGCAGTATGGCTGTGGGTCGGGTGTCAGGAGGCTCGCAGTGTGCAGTATGGCTGTGGGTCGGGTGACGGGAAGCTCACAGTGTGCAGTATAGCTGTGGGTCGGGTGTCAGGAGGCTCGCAGTGTGCAGTATGGCTGTGGGTCGGGGGTCGGGTGACGGGAAGCTCGCAGTGTGCAGTATAGCTGTGGGTCGGGGATCGGGAAGCTCGCAGTGTGCAGTATAGCTGTGGGTCGGGGGTCAGGAAGCTCGCAGTGTGCAGTATAGCTGTGGGTCGGGGGTCGGGAGGCTCGCAGTGTGCAGTATAGCTGTGGGTCGGGGGTCGGGAAGCTCGCAGTGTGCAGTATAGCTGTGGGTCGGGGGTCGGGAAGCTCGCAGTGTGCAGTATGGCTGTGGGTCAGGGTCAGGAGGCTCGCAGTGTGCAGTATGGCTGTGGGTCGGGGGTCGGGTGTCAGGAGGCTCGCAGTGTGCAGTATGGCTGTGGGTCAGGGTCAGGAGGCTCGCAGTGTGCAGTATGGCTGTGGGTCAGGGTCAGGAGGCTCGCAGTGTGCAGTATGGCTGTGGGTCGGGGGTCGGGTGTCAGGAAGCTCGCAGTGTGCAGTATAGCTGTGGGTCGGGTGACGGGAAGCTCGCAGTGTGCAGTATGGCTGTGGGTCGGGTGACGGGAAGCTCGCAGTGTGCAGTATGGCTGTGGGTCGGGTGACGGGAAGCTCGCAGTGTGCAGTATGGCTGTGGGTCAGGGTCAGGAGGCTCGCAGTGTGCAGTATGGCTGTGGGTCGGGGGTCAGGAGGCTCGCAGTGTGCAGTATGGCTGTGGGTCAGGTGACGGGAAGCTCGCAGTGTGCAGTATGGCTGTGGGTCAGGGTCAGGAGGCTCGCAGTGTGCAGTATGGCTGTGGGTCAGGGTCAGGAGGCTCGCAGTGTGCAGTATGGCTGTGGGTCAGGGTCAGGAGGCTCGCAGTGTGCAGTATGGCTGTGGGTCAGGGTCAGGAGGCTCGCAGTGTGCAGTATGGCTGTGGGTCGGGGGTCAGGAGGCTCGCAGTGTGCAGTATGGCTGTGGGTCAGGTGACGGGAAGCTCGCAGTGTGCAGTATAGCTGTGGGTCGGGGGTCGGGTGTCAGGAAGCTCGCAGTGTGCAGTATAGCTGTGGGTCGGGTGACGGGAAGCTCGCAGTGTGCAGTATAGCTGTGGGTCGGGTGACGGGAAGCTCGCAGTGTGCAGTATGGCTGTGGGTCGGGGGTCAGGAAGCTCGCAGTGTGCAGTATAGCTGTGGGTCAGGGTCAGGAGGCTCGCAGTGTGCAGTATGGCTGTGGGTCGGGGGTCGGGTGTCAGGAAGCTCGCGGTGTGCAGTATGGCTGTGGGTCGGGGGTCGGGGGTAGAGACGAGTGGAATACTTCACCTTCTGGAGCCACCCAGGCTGGAGCGTACATTCTCCCTGGACACTGGAAGGAGAATTTGACGTCGGCCATGCTGATCCGAGCCGTCATGTCCTCGTCAATCTGGCCACAGCAAAACAAAAAGTGAGAAACAGGGCTGAGTTCTGTTTCTGTTCCGCAGATCGAGGAGGTCACAAGAGGCACAGCGGGAGAAACGGTTCCTGCTCGAGCTTCAAGGTCAATGTGGGACTGATATAGCAACATAGGAACAGGAAGAGGCCATTCAGCCCCTCCAGCCTGTTCCGCCATTTAATGAGATCATGGCTGATCGGCGACCTAACTCCATATACCTTAATACTTTGATTAATAAAAATCTATCAATCTCAGATGTAAAATTAACAATTGACCCCTAGCATCAATTGCCATTTGCGGAAGAGAGTTCCAAACTTCTCCCACCCTTTGTGTGTAGAAGTGTTTCCTAATTTCACTCCTGAAAGGTCTGGCTCTAATTTTTAGACGATGCCCCCTAGTCCTCGAATCCCCAACCAGCGGAAATAGTTTCTCTCTATCTACCCTATCTGTTCCCCTTAATATCCTGAAAACTTCGATCAGATCACCCCTTTTAAATGCTAGAGAATACAACCCTAATTTGTGTAATCTCTCCTCGTAATTTAACCCTTGGAGTCCGGGTATCATTCTGGGGAGTGCTGCCCCCTGGGGACCGCAATCGGTGGGGACCGGTTTATGAGGGAGCATTCACCCCGCGGGGACCGGTTTATGGGGAGCGCGCCGCGAGGACCGGTTTACGGGGAGCGCGCCCTGTGGGGACCGGTTTACGGGGAGCGCGCTGTGAGGACCGGTTTACGGGGAGCGCCCTGTGGGGACCGGTTTACGGGGAGCGCGCTGTGAGGACCGGTTTACGGGGAGCGCCCTGTGGGGACCGGTTTACGGGGAGCGCCCTGTGGGGACCGGTTTACGGGGAGCGCGCTGTGAGGACCGGTTTACGGGGAGCGCCCTGTGGGGACCGGTTTACGGGGAGCGCCCTGTGGGGACCGGTTTACGGGGAGCGCGCCCTATGGGGACCGGTTTACGGGGAGCGCGCCCTGTGGGGACCGGTTTATGGGGAGCGCGCCCTGTGGGGACCGGTTTACGGGGAGCGCGCCCTGTGGGGACTGGTTTACGAGGAGCGCGCCCTGTGGGGACCGGTTTATGGGGAGCGCGCCCTGTGAGGACCGGTTTACGGGGTGCGCGCCCTGTGAGGACCGGTTTACGGGGAGCGCGCCCTGTGAGGACCGGTTTACGGGGAGCGCGCCCTGTGGGGACCGGTTTACGGGGAGCGCGCCCTGTGGGGACCGGTTTACGGGGAGCGCCCTGTGGGGACCGGTTTACGGGGAGCGCGCTGTGAGGACCGGTTTACGGGGAGCGCGCCCTGTGAGGACCGGTTTACGGGGAGCGCGCCCTGTGAGGACCGGTTTACGGGGAGCGCGCCCTGTGAGGACCGGTTTATGGGGAGCGCGCCCTGTGGGGACCGGTTTACGGGGAGCGCCCTGTGAGGACCGGTTTACGGGGAGCGCGCCCTGTGGGGACCGGTTTACGGGGAGCGCGCCCTGTGAGGACCGGTTTACGGGGAGCGCGCCCTGTGAGGACCGGTTTACGGGGAGCGCGCCCTGTGGGGACCGGTTTACGGGGAGCGCCCTGTGGGGACCGGTTTACGGGGAGCGCTCTGTGGGGACCGGTTTATGGGGAGCGCTCTGTGGGGACCGGTTTACGGGGAGCGCGCCCTGTGAGGACCGGTTTACGGGGAGCGCCCTGTGGGGACCGGTTTACGGGGAGCGCCCTGTGAGGACCGGTTTACGGGGAGCGCGCCCTGTGGGGACCGGTTTACGGGGAGCGCCCTGTGAGGACCGGTTTACGGGGAGCGCCCTGTGAGGACCGGTTTACGGGGAGCGCGCCCTGTGGGGACCGGTTTACGGGGAGCGCTCTGTGGGGACCGGTTTATGGGGAGCGCGCCCTGTGGGGACCGGTTTACGGGGAGCGCCCTGTGAGGACCGGTTTACGGGGAGCGCCCTGTGATGACCGGTTTACGGGGAGCGCGCCCTGTGGGGACCGGTTTACGGGGAGCGCCCTGTGGGGACCGGTTTACGGGGAGCGCACCCTGTGGGGACCGGTTTACGGGGAGCGCGCCCTGTGGGGACCGGTTTACGGGGAGCGCTCTGTGGGGACCGGTTTACGGGGAGCGCTCTGTGGGGACCGGTTTACGGGGAGCGCCCTGTGGGGACCGGTTTACGGGGAGCGCCCTGTGAGGACCGGTTTACGGGGAGCGCCCTGTGATGACCGGTTTACGGGGAGCGCGCCCTGTGGGGACCGGTTTACGGGGAGCACCCTGTGGGGACCGGTTTACGGGGAGCGCGCCCTGTGGGGACCGGTTTACGGGGAGCGCGCCCTGTGAGGACCGGTTTACGGGGAGCGCGCCCTGTGGGGACCGGTTTACGGGGAGCGCGCCCTGTGGGGACCGGTTTACGGGGAGCGCGCCCTGTGAGGACCGGTTTACGGGGAGCGCGCCCTGTGGGGACCGGTTTACGGGGAGCGCGCCCTGTGAGGACCGGTTTACGGGGAGCGCGCCCTGTGGGGACCGGTTTACGGGGAGCGCCCTGTGGGGACCGGTTTACGGGGAGCGCCCTGTGGGGACCGGTTTACGGGGAGCGCCCTGTGGGGACCGGTTTACGGGGAGCGCCCTGTGGGGACCGGTTTACGGGGAGCGCCCTGTGGGGACCGGTTTACGGGGAGCATCCTGTGGGGACCGGTTTACGGGGAGCGCGCCCTGTGGGGACCGGTTTACGGGGAGCGCGCCCTGTGGGGACCGGTTTACGGGGAGCGCGCCCTGTGGGGACCGGTTTACGGGGAGCGCGCCCTGTGGGGACCGGTTTACGGGGAGCGCGCCCTGTGGGGACCGGTTTACGGGGAGCGCCCTGTGGGGACCGGTTTACGGGGAGCGCCCTGTGGGGACCGGTTTACGGGGAGCGCGCCCTGTGGGGACCGGTTTACGGGGAGCGCCCTGTGGGGACCGGTTTACGGGGAGCGCCCTGTGGGGACCGGTTTACGGGGAGCGCCCTGTGGGGACCGGTTTACGGGGAGCGCCCTGTGGGGACCGGTTTACGTGTATCCACCAATTACCGCACTGCTCCAAAGGAACCCTGGTTTTCTGTCTCGTCCCCCCACCCTGGTTTCTGCTGGATACAGTCCATGGGGTGCCTGCAATCCTCTCGTATCTTGCTTTTCTACCACAGGGGGCAACACAACCGAGCCTGATCCAGCCCTCACCTGTAGGACTGTGTGCTTTCGAGGGATCACCACGTGGCTGCTGGGAGCACAAATCCTGGTCGAGTTTACGCCCTGAGCCTCGGGATGCACAGGCCATTTGTTGCAGGCTGAGGGCAGGATCTTCTGTTTAAACTTACAACAGTGACTGTTAAATTCCTTGCCCCCGCTCCCCCACACCAACAACGCTTGCCCACTCTACATCACAACCCCTCTCGTCCCCCCCCAGTACGCTGCTCTCCTAGCTGGCTGGCCTAAGGCTGCGCGAGACCAGTCTTCCAAGTGAGTAGAGATGCAGCAGCTCACCATGATGCTCTTGCTGTTGACGTAGTGTCTGGGGATGAGGGGCTCGAGGGTGTGCAGGAATGCCAATCCCCGGGCAATGTCCAAGGCAAACTTCACTGCCTGGGTCTGGTCCACCACAAAGTCTGAAACGGTGAGAACGGAAGGTTAATCCCAGAGACCATTCTTAGCAGCGGAGCATCTCCAGCCTCGCGAGCAGGCAATGCCAGGTTGCCCTCAGCCCCTGGGGCGATCGAGCTCCAGTCACGCTGAAACAAACTCCTGGCTCGGTCTTCACCTTGCACAGTGCGAGCCCGGGATCTCTCAGACCGTTTCAAACAGGTACACCCCTAACCTGGCCCAGCTACCCCAACGCAGGCTCATCACAGGGTCCAGGAGAAGAGCTCCCATTGATGGACATCCTGAATGGTTGGAGAGTGGGGGTCATGGCAGAGGGCTCTCCTAGAAATCTACCTGTTCCAGGGTGTCGGCCATGGCTCAGTGCGTCGCATGCTTGCTTGAGTCAGAAGGTTGTGGGTTCAAGTCCCACAGCAGAGACTTGAACACATAATCCAGGCTGACACTCTCAGTCCAGTACTGAGGGGCAGTACTGAGGGAGCGCCGCATTGTCGGAGGGGCAGTACTGAGGGAGCGCTGCACCGTGGGAGGGGCAGTACTGAGGGAGCGCCGCACTGTCGGAGGGGCAGTACTGAGGGAGTGCTGCACTGTCGGAGGGGCAGTACTGAGGGAGAGCCGCACTGTCGGAGGGGCAGTACTGAGGGAGTGCCGCACTGTCGGAGGGGCAGTACTGAGGGAGCGCCGCACTGTCGGAGGGGCAGTACTGAGGGAGCGCAGCACTGTCGGAGGTGCCGTCTTTCGGATGAGATGTCAAACCAAGGCCCTGTTTGCCCTCTCAGGTGGATGTAAAAGATCCCACGGCCACTATTGGAAGAAGAGCAGGGGAGTTCTCCAAGGTGAGCTGATCAATATTTATCCCTCACCCATCATCACTAAAACAGATTGCTGTTTGTGGGAGCTTGCTGTGCGCAAATTGGCTGCCGTGTTTCCTACATTACAACAGTGACTACACTTCAAAAGTACTTCATTGGCTGTAAAGCGCTTTGGGACGTCCTGAGGTCATCAAGGGCGCTATAGAAATGCAAGTCTTTCTTTTCTTTTTCCCTGAAGATGCTAGCTCGCAGTGAGGGACAGTTCAAAGGGCCCATTCTGTGCGTGCGAGCTTTAACGGTGAGTATCTGTAGGCTACCCAGTAGTCCTATCCTCACCTGATACTTACACACATATGGACTTTCCCACAGGGGTCACTGGATGGGGATCGGGAGCAGGAACCCAGGCTGATATTTCCCCAATCGAGCTCAGCGAGGGGGGGAGGGGGGAAAGGGGGGAGGGGGGAAAGGGGGAGAGGGGAAAGGGGGAAGGGGGGGAGGGGGGAAAGGGGGAAGGGGGGGAAGGGGGAAGGGGGGGAAGGGGGAGGGGAAGGGGGAAGGGGGGAGGGGGGGAAGGGGGAGGGGGGAGGAGTGTGCCGAGATAACAACACTAACTGCGATCCGTAAGCAACTCGCGGACCGCGAAACAGGATACATGCAAGTCGCTTCTTTTCCAATTGTAGCCCCGAGTGCTGCCCAGGCCGAGATAAATTCACAGCACAAAGGGGAGCTGGAACCCATGTGGCTTGACTACTCACGGGCAGAAATCTGCCAAACCACCGAACAGTTCTCAGAAGCTTCTTACAAAAGTTCCCCCTCTCCCCAAACTTACTTGTTCCCTCGTGCAGGACATTGTACAGTGACCCGTAAGGCATCCAGTGTGTGATGATAATGGGGTGCGGGGCAGGTGGTGATTGACAGGCTCCAAGAACGGGCAGCACGTTGGGATGTGAGAATATTCTGTGAAAAGAAATGGGAAAACATTATTAAAACAAATATAATAGCAAAATACTGTGGATGCTGGAAATCTGAAATAACAGAAAATAATGCTGGAAACACTCAGCAGGTCAGGCAGCATCGTGGAGAGAGAAACAGAGTTAACGTTTCAGGTCTGTGACCCTTCGTCAGAACTTATTAAAACAAAGATGTGTGATACTGAGAACAGAATGATTCCACAGTGGGCTGCTGTGATCTTGTACCGTTCACGCACCCCGCCCCGCGCCCTCGCTCCCCCCCCCTTCACCCCCCGCCCCACCCCCGCTTCACCCCCCCGCTCCCGCCTCACCCACCCCCCGCTCCCCGCCCCCCCCCCCCCTTCACCCCCCCGCTCCCCGCTTCACCCCCCGCTCCCCGCCCTTGCTCCCCGCTTCACCCCCCGCCCTTGCTCCCTGCTTCACCCCCCGCTCCCCGCCCTTGCTCCCCGCTTCACCCCCCGCCCTTGCTCCCCGCTTCACCCCCCGCCCTTGCTCCCCGCTTCACCCCCCGCCCTTGCTCCCTGCTTCACCCCCCGCTCCCCGCCCTTGCTCCCCGCTTCACCCCCGCCCTTGCTCCCTGCTTCACCCCCCGCTCCCCGCCCTTGCTCCCTGCTTCACCCCCCCGCTCCCGCCTCACCCCCCTCGCTCCCCGCCCTCGCTCCCTGCTTCACCCCCCGCTCCCCGCCCTCGCTCCCTGCTTCACCCCCCGCTCCCCCGCCCTCGCTCCCTGCTTCACCCCCCGCTCCCCGCCCTCGCTTCACCCCCCGCTCCCCGCTTCACCCCCTCGCTCCCCCGCTTCACCCCCCCGCTCCCCGCCCCCCTCGCTCCCTGCTTCACCCCCCCGCTCCCCGCTTCACCCCCCCGCTCCCCGCCCCCCTCGCTCCCTGCTTCACCCCCCCGCTCCCCGCTTCACCCCCCCGCTCCCCGCTTCACCCCCTCGCTCCCCGCCCCCGCTTCACCCCCCTCGCTCCCCGCTTCACCCCCTCGCTCCCCGCTTCACCCCCTCGCTCCCCGCCCCCGCTTCACCCCCTCACTCCCCGCCCTCGCTTCGCACCCCCTCACTCCCCGCCCCCCGCCCTCGCTTCACACTCATGCCCTCGCACCTAAGCTTCGGATTCTCCTCGTTGAAGTCCCGGCTTTTCCGTGTGGTCCAGTCACGCACCTTCAGGACTTTGATCACGATGTCGTTCCCCTGCCACCTGCCTTTCCACAGCTGGAAGCAGAGTAAAGACACCCTGGATTAACAGACCGCGACTCGCGCACTGCTCCTCATTCTCGGCGGAGGAGAATGAGTCGGTTTTTATCATTGAGTTGAGCATCTACCGACTGTGGGATGGAGCTTCACCCGGTTACCTTGGCCCGCTGACCTGACCTTCACCAATCGGGACAGGTGGTGTGAAGAGGAAATCGAGGGGATACAGCGGGGTGTAAAGGGTTAAAGGATGAGGACACGTTGCATAAACTTAGCTTTCACACCTTCGAGTTTAGAAGATTAAGGGGTGATCTGATCGAGGTGTTTAAGATGATTAAAGGAGTTGATCGGGTAGAGAGAGAGAAACTATTTCCTCTGGTGGGGGGGGAGTCCAGAACAAGGGGGCAGAACCTTAAAATTAGAGCCAGGCCGTTCAGGGGTGATGTCAGGAAGCACTTCTCCACACAAAGGGCAGTGGAAATCTGGAACTCTCTCCCCCAAAAAGCTGTTGAGGCTGGGGGTCAATTGGAGCTTTCAACACTGCGATCGATAGATTTTTGTTGGGTAAGGGTATTAAGGGATACGGAACCAAGATGGGTAGATGGAGTTAAGATACAGATCAGCCATGATCTAATTGAATGGCGGAACAGGCTTGAGGGGCTGAACGGCCTGTTGCTGTGAGAGTGCTTACACAGGTCTGTCAGGGCAGAGCTCTCCAGCAGGCAGTGAAATGTCACTGAAATCCACTGTGAACCTCAAACACTTGCTGCTTTTCTTTGGGAACATTGGCGGGGGAGGGGTGCTGACAGACAGAGTCTGGTGAGGGGGGGGGGGGGAAGATGTGGAGACAGACAGTCTTGGGTGGGGGGTGGGGGGTGGGGACAGACAGAATCTTGGGTGGGGGGGGGGGGGGGGGGGGGAGGGAGGGAGGGGGCGGGCGCTAGACAGCGTGAAGCTACAATTCTATCGCCCCGAGCAATGTTCAAACAGAACCCAGTTTTTAGCAATACAGGTGGGTGGTGTTAAATGGAAGCGAGTCGACACTGGGGATTTCTCTCACCCCAACAAACAGCGTGGATCATGGGTCATTAACAGAGAGGGGGGTGGGGGGGCGGGGGGAGGAAGAGACAGTCCAGGAAGGGGCCATGTGTGCAATGGATAATACGGCACTCTTATAGGACCAGACAGATGATGGTAAATCTCTCACCAGCGAGCGCGTGAATCATTTTTCACCCACCCAGAGTGGGCAGAGGGGGAGCTGGAGAGTGTTTTATGAAGAAATGGACAGGTTTTTAGTTGAGCCTTCACTGGGTCACTGAACCAGACAGGTGTTTACACAGATTTAAACAGCCGGCACTGCACCGCACGGTGACCAGGGGTCAGGTTACCTCTCCCGAGTGGTTCTCGTTGATTTTCTGATTGAGGGTCAGCTGCTTGAAGTCGATGCCAGCGTGTTTGTTCAGTGTTCCATTTCCTGCAGAAAATACGAGAGCAAGGAAATTAATTCTGACCTCCAGCCACCCCAGTGTGTAGCCGTTAGAAACTGTGCAACACTCACCCACCCCCACCCCCCTCACACCCCAGTCTCTGATTCATCCCAGTAGCCAGTGACCTCTCAATACATCGAAGACAAGGGAGCTGGCACGATCCGTCGCTGAGGGTTTGATGTCGAGATTTCTCAGGCTGTTGTCGGCGCTCCACAAGCCTGTATGTTCAAGCCCTGGCGGACTAACATCACCACAAGCTCCTCCAGTATTCCAACCACAGCCCCAATCTATCAGACTCCTGCTTTCCTCCTTCGGATTCCCACTCGGAACCAGACAGAGGCCGAGTGGTCAGTGCCACTGCTTTGACGCTGGCTCTGTCTCTTCCCAACCCGGTTCCCTCGCTGCTGATATCCAGGCGTTAGGTTTGATAATCGCTCCTGTGAAGCACCTTGGGACGTTTTACTACGTTAAAGGCGCTGAATAAATGCAAGTTGTAAACAGCCACCAGCTGCGGGGATCTGCTGTTCGATGAGGCAGAATCCTCAGGCTGTTGAGACGCTCCTGGCCAATGGTTTCACGTGGCCGATGGTTTCACGCGCTCGTGTGACGTTCCTTCGGCCACCATTTTAACACGGGCGTTTACTGGGTTATTTTAAATGGCTTGATGCCTCTGCTCGAGGAACACAGGACAACGGCAACTTGTATTTATGTAGAAAATGTCCCAAGGCGCTTCACAGAGGGAAAGGTAAAAGGAATGGGCAATGAGTGCGGTGGGAGAATTGGGAGAGTAGACTCAACACTGGACACAAAACATGGGTTTCGAGAAGGCTTTTAAAGGTGGAGAGAAAGGGCGATAAAGAGGGATTTAGGGAGAGAGTTCCGGAGAGGCGGAGGGATTTAGGGAGAGTGTTCCGGAGAGGCGGAGGGATTTAGGGAGAGTGTTCCGGAGAGGCGGAGGGATTTAGGGAGAGAGTTCCGGAGAGGCGGAGGGATTTAGGGAGAGAGTTCTGGAGAGGCGGAGGGATTTAGGGAGAGAGTTCCGGAGAGGCGGAGGGATTTAGGGAGAGTGTTCCGGAGAGGCGGAGGGATTTAGGGAGAGTGTTCCGGAGAGGTAGAGGGTTTTAGGGAGAGAGTTCCGGAGAGGTAGAGGGATTTAGGGAGAGAGTTCCGGAGAGGCGGAGGGTTTTAGGGAGAGAGTTCCGGAGAGGTAGAGGGTTTTAGGGAGAGAGTTCTGGAGAGGTAGAGGGTTTTAGGGAGAGAGTTCTGGAGAGGCGGAGGGTTTTAGGGAGAGAGTTCCGGAGAGGTAGAGGGTTTTAGGGAGAGAGTTCTGGAGAGGCGGAGGGTTTTAGGGAGAGAGTTCCGGAGAGGTAGAGGGTTTTAGGGAGAGAGTTCTGGAGAGGCGGAGGGTTTTAGGGAGAGAGTTCCGGAGAGGTAGAGGGATTTAGGGAGAGTTCCGGAGAGGTAGAGGGTTTTAGGGAGAGAGTTCTGGAGAGGTAGAGGGATTTAGGGAGAGAGTTCCAGAGAGGTAGAGGGATTTAGGGAGAGAGTTCCGGAGAGGCGGAGGGATTTAGGGAGAGAGTTCCGGAGAGGTAGAGGGTTTTAGGGAGAGAGTTCCGGAGAGGCGGAGAGATTTAGGGAGAGAGTTCCAGAGAGGTAGAGGGATTTAGGGAGAGAGTTCCAGAGAGGTAGAGGGATTTAGGGAGAGAGTTCCGGAGAGGCGGAGGGATTTAGGGAGAGAGTTCCCGAGGGAAGGGGCGAGGCAGCTGACGGTCCCTCCATTAATACCAGCCACAGTCATTCCCAGCCTAACATGTTAATAATCAAATAAATTAAAAAATACATCTACCAAACTGAACAGGGTTTGATTTGTACAAACAGGTGACTTTGGACCTCTGGTTCCCAAAGCTCTCCACCACTGGGGCCTTTCCTCGCCTCGTGTCTGGGTCTGTTGTAGACTCATTGATAGAGACTGATCGCTGTTATTAGTCAACAGCTCCAGTATCATATCAACTACCAGGATGGTAGAAGGTGAACTCGATGGACCTTCGTCTTTTATCATCCAGTGATTGCCACGTTCCTAAATTCCCCTTCACTCAGCTCAGACACCCTCAAAAATGAATCACAATCAGGTCAATTCTGAATAAAGTTACTGGACACTGACGGGGACGAGTGCGGGTTGTCCCTTTCCAGAAGGTGTCCTTGTAGGGTACTTTAGTCAGACTCTGGCCCAGCTTCTCTGCACGTTCTGTGGGGGAGGGGAGACAAAGAGAGAGAGTTAGGGGTGCGATACACAAGACCATAAGAGCACGACCGAGTGGAGGAGGACACCAACATGAGTGTGTTTCAGAGAGAGTGAAGGAGCCCCTCACACCCGGTGCCACGCACCCATCCTTTCACACCGCAGCACGTGTCCATTTACCATCCGCTGTGTACAACAGCGGCCTATCTGGTCCTGGACACGATCACCCGGCCCTGGACACGGACACCCGGACACGGACACCCGGCCCGGGACACGGACACCCGGCCCTGGACACGGACACCCGGCCCTGGACACAATCACCCGGTCACGGACACCCGGCCCTGAACACCCGGACACGGACACCCGGCCCTGGACACGATCACCCGGTCACGGACACCCGGCCCTGGACACCCGGCCCGGGACACGATCACCCGGTCACGGACACCCGGCCCGGGACACGGACACCCGGCCCTGGACACGATCACCCGGCCCTGGACACGGACACCCGGCCCTGGACACGGACACCCGGCCCTGGACACGGACACCCGGCCCTGGACACGGACACGGACACCCGGCCCTGGACACGGACACGGACACCCGGCCCTGGACACGATCACCCGGCCCTGGACACGATCACCCGGCCCTGGACACGATCACCCGGCCCTGGACACGATCACCCGGCCCTGGACACGATCACCCGGCCCTGGACACGATCACCCGGCCCTGGACACGGACACCCGGCCCTGGACACGGACACCCGGCCCTGGACACGGACACCCGGCCCTGGACACGATCACCCGGTCACGGACACCCGGCCCGGGACACGGACACCCGGCCCGGGACACGATCACCCGGCCCTGGACACGGACACCCGGCCCTGGACACGGACACCCGGCCCTGGACACGGACACCCGGCCCTGGACACGGACACCCGGCCCTGGACACGGACACGGACACCCGGCCCTGGACACGATCACCCGGCCCTGGACACGATCACCCGGCCCTGGACACGATCACCCGGCCCTGGACACGGACACCCGGCCCTGGACACGGACACCCGGCCCTGGACACGGACACCCGGCCCTGGACACGGACACCCGGCCCTGGACACGGACACCCGGCCCTGGACACGGACACCCGGCCCTGGACACGGACACCCGGCCCTGGACACGGACACCCGGCCCTGGACACGGACACCCGGCCCTGGACACGGACACCCGGCCCTGGACACGGACACCCGGCCCTGGACACGGACACCCGGCCCTGGACACGGACACCCGGCCCTGGACACGGACACCCGGCCCTGGACACGGACACCCGGCCCTGGACACGGACACCCGGCCCTGGACACGGACACCCGGCCCTGGACACGGACACCCGGCCCTGGACACGGACACCCGGCCCTGGACACGGACACCCGGCCCTGGACACGGACACCCGGCCCTGGACACGGACACCCGGCCCTGGACACGGACACCCGGCCCTGGACACGGACACCCGGCCCTGGACACGGACACCCGGCCCTGGACACGGACACCCGGCCCTGGACACGGACACCCGGCCCTGGACACGGACACCCGGCCCTGGACACGGACACCCGGCCCTGGACACGGACACCCGGCCCTGGACACGGACACCCGGCCCTGGACACGGACACCCGGCCCTGGACACGGACACCCGGCCCTGGACACGGACACCCGGCCCTGGACACGGACACCCGGCCCTGGACACGGACACCCGGCCACGGACACGGACACCCGGTCACGGACACCCGGCCCTGGACACGGACACCCGGCCCTGGACACGATCACCCGGTCACGGACACCCGGCCCTGGACACGGACACCCGGCCACGGACACGGACACCCGGTCACGGACACCCGGCCCTGGACACGGACACCCGGCCCTGGACACGGACACCCGGACACCCGGCCCTGGACACGATCACCCGGCCCTGGACACGATCACCCGGCCCTGGACACGATCACCCGGCCCTGGACACGGACACCCGGCCCTGGACACGGACACCCGGCCCTGGACACGGACACCCGGCCCTGGACACGGACACCCGGCCCTGGACACGGACACCCGGCCCTGGACACGGACACCCGGCCCTGGACACGGACACCCGGCCCTGGACACGGACACCCGGTCACGGACACATGGACACCCAGACCCAGCCACGCCACTGACAGCCGGTCCCATAGAATATACGACACAGAAACAGGCCATTCGGCCCAACCAGTCCATGTGGGTGTTTATGCTCCACTCGAGCCTCCTCCCATCTTTCCTCATCTAAATCTATCAGCATAACCCTCTATTCCCTTCTCCCTCATATGTTTGTCCAGCCTCCCCTTAAATGCATCGATACTATTCGCTTCAGCCACTCCGTGGTAACGAGTTCCACGTTCTCACCACTCTCTGGGTAAAGAAGTTTCTTCTGAATTCCCTACTGGATTTCTTGGTGATTATCTTATATTGATGGTCTCCAGTTATACTCTTCCCCACAAGTGGAAACAGTCTCTCTGTACCCACTCTATCAAAACCTTTCATAATTTTATAGACCTTTCATAATTATGAAATATGTGTAGTAATGCCTCTGCTATCTCTTCCCTGGATTCTTTTAAAATGCGTGGATGCAATCCATCCGGACCAGGGGTTTTATCCTCTTTGAGTTTGATTAGTTTATTTAATATATCCCCTCTTTTTATTTTAAATGCATTTATCTCAATACTAATCTGATCATCCAATGTCATGTCCACCTGTTCTAAATCAAGACATTGGATGATGAGATTAGTATTGTTTTATGTTCCTTGATAATTTAATTTCATAGTTCCTCTTTGTATTTAACCCACGACCGCACCCAGCAGGGTGCCCTGCTCCCTGGGGAAGCTGTGAACTACCTCAAGAGACTGTAGGATCCCCAACATATCCACTAGTGACGGGGCCCAGGGTGACAAACAAAATACTTCCTGCCACCTAACCTACTGCCAACATAGTAAGACTGGAAAGAATGTTCAAAAACTATTGCTGGCTATATGAATGCCTGTAATATGTTACAAATCTTACATCTGCTTGCACTTTCTGTCCACACCACTTGACTTCCTGTCGACACGTTGTTGTCACATTTTCTGTGTCAACTTCCCCCCCCCCCCCGTGATTTTTTATTTGCTCCTGGGATGTGGGCAAACCGGACAAAGCACCATTGACTGCCCAGCTGCCCTCAGGGCATCAAGAGTCACCACGGAGTGTGGGACAGGAAACACGTGTAGGCCAGACTGGGTAGAGCAAAGGCAGGTAAATGGGGTTAAGGTACAGATCAGTCATGATCTAACTGAATGGCGGAACAGGCTTGAAGCGCTGAATGGCAATTTTTGATCATGCTTTCCGATCAACATTCACCACTGTAAATGGCGCCATTGGCATTTATAATTAAATTCTGCTATGTCAACTGTCACAGTGTAGGTGCAGGCTCTGGCCACTAGGTAGCTCTGTGGAGCAAGATTCTGAAGTCTCGATCTCAACTCCATCACCAGGAGCGTGTGTGTGTGTGTGCGTGTGAGAGCGTGTGCGTGTGAGAGAGAGAGAGAGAGAGAGAGAGAGTGTGTGTGCGTGTGTGAGAGAGTGAGTGAGAGAGTGAGAGAGTGAGAGAGTGAGAGAGTGAGAGAGTGAGAGAGTGAGTGAGTGAGAGCGTGTGTGCGTGTGTGAGAGCGTGTGTGCGTGTGAGAGCGTGCGTGTGAGAGCGTGTGCGTGTGCGTGTGAGAGAGAGAGAGAGAGAGAGTGTGTGTGCGTGTGTGAGAGAGTGAGTGAGTGAGTGAGTGAGTGAGTGAGTGAGTGTGTGTGTGTGTGAGAGAGAGAGAGAGAGAATGTGTGTGCGCGTGAGAGCGTGTGTGTGTGCGTGTGAGAGCGTGTGCGTGTGAGAGCGTGTGCGTGTGAGAGAGAGAGAGAGAGAGAGAGTGTGTGTGCGTGTGTGAGAGAGTGAGTGAGAGAGTGAGAGAGTGAGAGAGTGAGAGAGTGAGTGAGAGTGTGTGTGCGTGTGTGAGAGCGTGTGTGCGTGTGAGAGCGTGTGCGTGAGAGAGAGAGAGAGAGAGAGAGAGAGTGTGTGTGCGTGTGTGAGAGAGTGAGAGAGTGAGAGAGTGAGTGAGTGAGTGAGTGAGTGAGTGTGTGTGTGTGAGAGAGAGAGAGAGAGAGAATGTGTGTGCGCGTGAGAGCGTGTGTGTGTGCGTGTGAGAGCGTGTGTGCGTATGAGAGCGTGTGTGTGTGTGTGTGTGTGTGCAAGCGTGTGCATATGCAGACATGTGTGTGCAACACCACAGGCAATTTACAAGTCTTATCTGAACTTCCAACATCCGACTGGCTGGTTGAAGCAGTGAACGTACCCTTCAGTAGTTCACGCAGGTGGACCTTTCCCTTGTCCAAGGGGGTCTCTCCGTACTTACTGCAGATGCTGACTAGAGCTCCGTTGATCACCAGATCCTGAAAGAGAAGACACAGCAGATTTACTGCGAGTGGATCTCCCGTCGCACAGCTCCCTGTGTGTTTGGTGATAAGTTGAAGCTTCACCACCCAGTGACTGCGGGTCGCCTCCACATGGTCACTGGCACCCGTTAATTACGACAATTCCCATCATCATTGGTTACGTGGGCATTTTCAACATTAACTGTAGACTTAAGACCAAAAATATTCACAACAGGAAGTGACGTTTGTCGATGAGAAATGCGCGCAAACACAAGATTTTACAGCCATTCTGTGGCGTTACACATGGGAAGTCAAGAACAAGCGCTGTCTTCAAGTGAGGAGGGAAGAGAGGCCAAAGAATAACTGACCCAGGGCATGCAGACATAACTGACTCCCATTTTAAAGTCGGACATTCTGCCCTTTTTATTTTTCTACTACAAGTTCCTGTGTCCACACTTATAATGGGAGCTGCCTCTGCAAACTGGTAACACTGTAAACCCTCCTGGCAGTGGTGGTACTTACACTGGCGGGCGCGGGCGGGTGCAGTTACAGTGTGAGCAGTTTACACAGGCAGTCTGGAAATGGTTGGCAGCAACAGCACATGTAAAATATGATACAGCTATAGGTATAGATATTACCGTAATAGGGCAAAGGCAGGGAACTCATTCCAGGTACACTCCACCCACGGATTCTACCCGGGAGTGAGTTACAGACTGGGATCTAATCGAGGGGTTCGGGGGCTTGAAATATAGAATAACAGATACCCGGGAGTGAGTTACAGACTGGAATCTAATCGAGGGGTTCGGGGGGTTTATATATAGAATAACAGATACCCGGGAGTGAGTTACAAGCTGGAATCTAATCGAGGGGTTCGGGGGGTTTATATATAGAATAACAGATACCCGGGAGTGAGTTACAGGCTGGAATCTAATCGAGGGGTTCGGGGGGTTTATATATAGAATAACAGATACCCGGGAGTGAGTTACAAGCTGGGTTTCCTGCTGACAGATGTTATAATGTGTTGACTACGAGCTCACGTAGAGTAACATAGAAACATAGAAGATAGGAGCAGGAGTAGGCCATTCGGCCCCTCGAGCCTGCTCCGCCATTCGATGAGATCATGGCTGATCATCCAAACTCAGTACCCTGTACCTGCCTTCTCCCCATATCCCTTGATACCTTTAGCTTTAAGAAATATATCTAATTAATTCTTGAATATATTTAATGACTTGGCCTCAACTACCTTCTGTGGTAGAGAATTCCACAGGTTCACCACTCTCTGGGTGAAGAAATTCTTCCTCATTTCTGTCCTAAATGGCTTACCCCTTATCCTTAGATTATGACCCCTGGTTCTGGACTCTCCGACCATCGGGAACATTCTTCCTGCATCTAGTTTGTCCAGACCTGTCAGAATTTTATATGTTTCGATGAGATCCCCTCTCATTCTTCTATACTCCAGCGAGTATAAGCCCAATCGACCCAATCTCTCCTCATATGTCATTCCTGCCATCCCAGGTATCAGCCTTGTGAATCTTCGCTGAACTCCCTCCATGGCAAGAACATCCTTCCTCAGATAAGGCGACCAAAACTGCACACAGTACGCAAGGTGTGGTCTCACCAAGGCCCTGTACAACTGCAGCAGGACATCCCTGTTCCTATACTCAAACCCTTTCGCTATGAAGGCCAACATACCATTTGCCTTCTTCACCGCCTGCTGCACCTGCATGCTTACCTTCAGCGACTGGTGCACAAGGACACCCAGGTCTCGTTGCACTTCCCCTTCTCCCAATCTATTGCCATTCAGATAATAGTCTGCCTTTCTGTTTTTGACACCAAAGTGGATAACCTCGCACTTATCCACGTTATATTGCATCTGCCACGCTTCTGCCCACTCACCCAACCTGTCCAGATCATCCTGGAGTTTCTCTGCATCCTCCTCGCAGCACACACGCCCACCCAGCTTTGTGTCATCTGCAAACTTGGAGATATTACATTTAGTTCCCTTATCTAGATCATTAATGTATATTGTGAATAGCTGGGGTCCAAGGACCGATCCCTGCGGTACCCCACTAGTCACTGCCTGCCACTCGGAAAAAGACCCATTAATTCCTACTCTCTGCTTTCTGTCCGCCAACCAGTTCTCTATCCAAGTCAATACCTTGCCCCCAATCCCATGTGCCTTAACTTTACACGCTAATCTCTTATGCGGGACCTTATCGAAAGTGGGATGGTGTGATGTTGACTGATGGGGGGACTGAGGGGGAGGGATAATGCACCCCCTGTCTCAGGCACGCAACGTATTGGTTGTGATGGTGACCAGGGTGGTCCCAGCACTGGGGGCGGATGATAACCAGAGCAAAGTATTTGCCTACCCCCTCTGGTCAATATCCCACTGGTGACGGTTGTGACAGTGCAGGATGTGGAAATGTAACTGATGAGTGAAACTCGGAACAGATTTACCCGCACTGTACAGCCGATGTTGGTCACCAGAGTTATGTCACATTGCAGACAGGTGATGGACCGTTGATCCAGGCAACACTAACCACATGACGCGGTCTCACCACTGGCTTGTCAGAGACAGAGCGTGGCACCACATAAGCTCTCACCTCGGCGACCTCGTCGTGACCCCAGAAACAGGCGTAGTGCAGCGGCGTGTTCCCGTGTTCGTTCACCGCGCTGACATCTGCTTTACACTGGATAAGCTGCAAAGAGAAAACGCAGAGGGTGATCCACCCGTGCTCCTCACAGGCCCTGAACAGGGGGAGGACGAGGTGTGACAACCGCAGAGAGACGACGGACCGTTAACGTGGCCGGCTCCGACTGCACTGCCATCCTGTACCTCACCCAAGTGGCCAGTCTCTATGTGTGAGCCTCGACAGAGGGCCTCAACAGGACATACAACCAGGGAGTGCAGCAAAGCCAAAATCAATCTTCTCTTCACCCGAGAGACGCGCGCTGACACACACACACTGTACTCACACCCGAGAAACACGCGCTGGCAGACACACACACACACACACACACACACTGTATTCACACCCGAGAGACGCGCGCTGACACACACACACTGTACTCACACCCGAGAAACACGCGCTGGCACACACACACACACACACACACACACTGTATTCACACCCGAGAAACACACGCTGGCACACACACACACACACACACACATACACACACACACTGTACTCACACCCGAGAGACACGCGCTGGCACATACACACACACTGTACTCACACCCGAGAGACGCGCGCTGACACACACACACACACTGTACTCACACCCGAGAGACATGCGCTCACACACACACACACTGTACTCACACCCGAGAGACATGCGCTCACACACACACACACACACACACTGTACTCACACCCGAGAGACATGCGCTCACACACACACACACACACACACACACACTGTACTCACACCCGAGAGACATGCGCTCACACACACACACACACACACACACACACACACACACTGTACTCACACCCGAGAGACATGCGCTCACACACACACACACACACACTGTACTCACACCCGAGACACGCGCTGGCACACACACTGTACTCACACCCGAGAGACACGCGCTCACACACACACACACGATGTCGCGGTGCCATGTCCTTACCTTTAGTACGATGTCCCGGTGTCCGTGTCCTTACCTTTAGTACGATGTCGCGGTGCCGTGTCCTTACCTTTAGTACGATGTCGCGGTGCCCGTGGCTCGCGGCGAGGTGTAACGGCGTGTCGTCACCCCTGTTCATCACATTGATCCGAGCTCCGCGCATTATCAACATGTCGACGACATTGGATCGGCCCTCGCGGCAGGCCCAGTGGAGGGGACTGAACCCATGGTCATCTCTGAAAAACAGCAATGGTCCCAGTCAGACAGCTCCAGCGGGGCGGAGTGCGGCGTCACGTTTACCGCACTCCCAGTCAGACAGCGTCAGCGGGGCGGAGTGCGGCGTCGCGTTTACCGCACTCCCAGTCAGACAGCGTCAGCGGGGCGGAGTGCGGCGTCGCGTTTACCGCACTCCCAGTCAGACAGCGTCAGCGGGGCGGAGTGCGGCGTCACGTTTACCACACTCCCAGTCAGACAGCTCCAGCGGGAGCGGAGTGCGGCGTCACGTTTACCACACTCCCAGTCAGACAGCTCCAGTGGGGCGGAGTGCGGCGTCACGTTTACCACACTCCCAGTCAGACAGCTCCAGTGGGGCGGAGTGCGGCGTCACGTTTACCACACTCCCAGTCAGACAGCTCCAGCGGGGCGGAGTGCGGCGTCACGTTTACCGCACTCCCAGTCAGACAGCGTCAGCGGGGCGGAGTGCGGCGTCACGTTTACCACACTCCCAGTCAGACAGCTCCAGCGGGAGCGGAGTGCGGCGTCACGTTTACCACACTCCCAGTCAGACAGCTCCAGTGGGCGGAGTGCGGCGTCACGTTTACCACACTCCCAGTCAGACAGCTCCAGTGGGGCGGAGTGCGGCGTCACGTTTACCACACTCCCAGTCAGACAGCTCCAGCGGGGCGGAGTGCGGCGTCACGTTTACCACACTCCCAGTCAGACAGCTCCAGTGGGGCGGAGTGCGGCGTCACGTTTACCGCACTCCCAGT
>JASTWF010000169.1:0-124072 GCA_030390025.1 Squalus acanthias | reverse complement strand
CTCTCTCTCACATTCCCCCTCACTCTCACATTCCCTCTCTCTCTCTCTCTCACACAAAAAAGTACTTAATTGACTGTGAAGCGCTTTGAGACGTCCGGTGGTCGTGAAAGACGCTATAGAAATGCAAGTCTTTTTTTTTGTCATTCCCTCTCTCTCACATTCTCTCTCTCTCTCAAATGAGGTGATGCATTTTGGCAGAAGGAACAGGGAGAGGCAATATACACTTCATGGCACAGTTTTAAAGAGTGTGCAGGGACAGAGGGACCTGGGAGTTAATGTGCATAGGTCCCTGAAGGTGGCAGGACATATTGAGAGAGTGGTTAACAAAGCATATGGGATCTTGGGTTTCATAAATAGAGGTATTGAGGACAAAAGTAGAGAAGTTATGCTGAACCTTTATGAAGCGCTGGTATTGTGTCCAGATCTGGTCACCACACTTTAGGAAGGATGTGAAGGCCCTTGAGAGGGTGCAGAGGAGATTTACCAGAATGGTTCCGGGGATGGGGGATCTTAGCTACAAGGACAGGTTGGAGAAGCTGGATTTGTTTTCATTAGAGCAAAGGAGGTTGAGGGGTGATTTGATAGAGGTGTACAAGATTATGACGGGTTTGGATAGGCTAGACGGGGAAAGGCTGTTCCCACTAGTTGATGGTACAAGGACTAGGGGATACAGATTTAAGGTTTTGGGCAAGAGATTCAGGGGGATGTGAGGAAAACTTTTTTACGCAGCGAGTGGTGATGACCTGGAACTCACTGCCGACGGACGTGGTGGAAGCGGAGACACTCAATGTTTTCAAGGGGAGACTGGATAGGCACTTGAGGGAAATAAACTCGCGGGGCTACGGGGATAGAGCGGGGGAATGGGACTGACTGGATTGCTCTACAGAGAGCTGGCACAGACTCGATGGGCTGAATGGCCTCCTTCTGTGCCGTTCTGACTCTCTAATTCTCTCTTACACACATTCTCTCTCATTTACCTTCTTTCCGATGTTAAGAATCTGCCGCCCGCGAGAGAAACCCCGAGCCCCGCCACGCACAGCGCCCCCTCCGCCCAGGAGGCCAAACACCAGCCCGCCCCCTGCAGCGCCCCGGAGGCCAAACACCAGCCCTCCCCCTGCACCGCCCCCTCCGCCCCGGAGGCCAAACACCAGCCCGCCCCCTGCAGCGCCCCCTCCGCCCCGGAGGCCAAACACCAGCCCTCCCCCTGCAGCGCCCCCTCCGCCCCGGAGGCCAAACACCAGCCCTCCCCCTGCACCGCCCCCTCCGCCCCGGAGGCCAAACACCAGCCCGCCCCCTGCAGCGCCCCCTCCGCCCCGGAGGCCAAACACCAGCCCTCCCCCTGCAGCGCCCCCTCCGCTCCGGAGGCTAAACTCCAGCCCTCCCCCTGCAGCGCCTCCTCCGCTCCGGAGGCCAAACTCCAACAATCAGGCGCCGCTGCTCCCAGTGCGGGGCTGTGGGGAAAGGCGGGAGAGTGAATCATCGGACAGCTTTTGAAAGAGCCGGCACCGCACGGCCTCCTCCTGTGCTCCAGGAGCCGGCACCGCACGGCCTCCTCCTGTGCTCCAGGAGCCGGCACCGCACGGCCTCCTCCTGTGCTCCAGGAGCCGGCACCGCACGGCCTCCTCCTGTGCTCCAGGAGCCGGCACCGCACGGCCTCCTCCTGTGCTCCAGGAGCCGGCACCGCACGGCCTGTCACCTCAGCTGGAGCCCGACAGACACAGACTCCTGTTTCAAACCATGTTCTGGGCCTAAGATGTCACCTCAGGTATGCGGCTCGCCATTAAAAATCTCAGGCCTGACATTTATTCAGTTTTAACAGCTGTGCCCAGTCGATGGCTTCCTGTGAGCTCTGCCTGGGGTTAATGTTAATTTGCTGCCTCAGGCTTTCATAAGAACATAAGAAGTAGGAGTCGGCCATTCGAGCCATTCAATGAGCCATGGCTGATCATCGACCTCATCTCCACTTTCCTGCACTATCCCCATATCCCTGGATTCCCTTAATATCCAAAAAATCTATCGATCTCTGCTTTGAATATACTCAATGACTGAGCCTCCACAGCCCTCTGGGGCAGAGAATTCCAAAGATTCACCACCCGCTGAGTGAAGAAATTCCTCCTCATCTCAGTTTTAAATGGCTGACCCCTTATTCTGAGACTGTGACCCCTGGTTCTAGACTCCCCAGCCAGGGGAAACATCCTCTCTGCATCTACCCTGTCAATCCCCTGTAAGAATTTTGTATGTTTCAATGAGATCACCTCTCATTCTTCTAAACTCTAGAGAATATAGGCCTAGTCTACTCAATCTCTCCTCATACGACAGTCCTGCCATCCCAGGAATCAGTCTGGCGAACCTTTGTTGCACTCCCTCTATGGCAAGTATATCCTTCCTTAGGTAAGGGGACCAAAACTGTACACAATACTCCAGGTGTGGTCTCACCAGGGCCCTATATAATTGCAGTAAGACGTCTTTACTCTTATACTCAAATCCTCTTGTAATAAAGGCCAACATACCATTTGCTTTCCGAATTGCTTGCTGTACCTGCATGTTAACTTTCAGTGATTCGTGTACAAGGACACCCAGGTCCCGATGAACACCAACATTTCCCAAACTCTCACCATTTAAAAAATACTCTGCTTTTTCACTGCAGGTGTGAGCCATGGCTCATTGGGCAGCACTCTCTCCTCTCAGTCAGAAATTCCTGGGCTTAAGCCCCACTCCAGAGCACAGAATGAAGTTTGATACTTCACTATAGTACGCTATCAGAGGGGCAGTACTGAGGGAGTGCCGCACTGTCGGAGGGGCAGTACTGAGGGAGAGCCGCACTGTCGGAGGGGCAGTACTGAGGGAGCGCTGCACTGTCGGAGGGGCAGTACTGAGGGAGAGCCGCACTGTCGGAGGGGCAGTACTGAGGGAGCGCCGCACTGTCGGAGGGGCAGTACTGAGGGAGAGCCGCACTGTCGGAGGGGCAGTACTGAGGGAGCGCCGCACTGTCGGAGGGGCAGTACTGAGGGAGCGCTGCACTGTCGGAGGGGCAGTACTGAGGGAGAGCCGCACTGTCGGAGGGGCAGTACTGAGGGAGCGCCGCACTGTCGGAGGGGCAGTACTGAGGGAGAGCCGCACTGTCGGAGGGGCAGTACTGAGGGAGCGCCGCACTGTCGGAGGGGCAGTACTGAGGGAGCGCCGCACTGTGGGAGGGGCAGTACTGAGGGAGCGCTGCACTGTCGGAGGGGCAGTACTGAGGGAGCGCCGCACTGTCGGAGGATGAGAAAGGCGCTGTAGAAATGCAAGTTCTCCTTTACTCCATTACCAAGATGGCTGCCCAGCGGCTTCATTAAATTGACGCCACGCAGGCGCAGTGTAGCTTCCTGGGGCCGCTCCCGCTGCGCAAGTGCAGTAACTGTGGTTCCCGGAGCCTCGAGTGGCTGGTAACCAGGGGCAACTGGGCGAACCAGGGAGAGAGAGAGACTGGGCACGGGGGGTGTGGGGTGAAGGGAGCACCTCTCCTAATATCTCCTGATGTGTCTCGGTGTCAATTTTAGTTTGATAACGTTCCTGTGAAGCGGCTTTGGACGTTTTACTGCATTAAAGGCGCTGTATAAATACACATTGTTGTTGGTTAAGTCCAATTTTTTGCTGTAAGAGGGGTGGAAACTGGACTGAAGAGGTTTAAAGGGAGTTACAGGAGAGATTGGCACGGAGTTGGGAGGCAATGGCACATTCAAGGATTCTGAAGAGGAAAGGGAGGTTGGAGATGGTGCGGCAATTGGCAAAGGCGGAAGTTCAAAGGTGGTGTTTTGAAACTCCCTTCCCCAAAAGCTGAATTGGTTGGTCAGGAGTGGAGTGGGATGGGGATCGAGGGAGCAAGAGTTGGGTGTTGTGGATGAGATAGTTTAAAGAGTGAAAATAAGGTGGGGCAGGAAAGCAACAATTCCCATTTATACAAAGGAAAGAGCCCTAAGTGCATCACCACTTGGGGCCAGAGTCCCAAAGCAGCTGGGGATGTGTCTGCAGCTGCAAGGGGACAAAGATAGATTTAACAAGGCTTCTAAAGGTGGGGAGAAATGTTGCAAGGCCGAGGGGTTTAACGAGAGAGTTCCAGAGTGGTGGGGTGAAAGCTGAAGACTCTGATTCACGGTAGAGTGGTGGTGCTGCTGGGGAAACAGGCTGAGTTGGTTCGAGTGGAGATCGTGGACAGGGATGTAGGGCTAGAGGAGGTCGTACTGGTCAGGAGGGGTTTGTAGATGAAGCTGAAGATTTTGAAATCAAGGACTGGTGAGGAGAGTTGAGGACGAGTTGGTGTTGGGTGGAGTTTGGGAGGACGGGGAGTCGGTGGAGTTTGGGAGGACGGGGAGTCGGTGGAGTTTGGGAGGACGGGGAGTTGGTGGAGTTTGGGAGGACGGGGAGTTGGTGGAGTTTGGGAGGACGGAGTTGGTGGAGTTTGGGAGGACGGGGAGTCGGTGGAGTTTGGGAGGACGGGGAGTCGGTGGAGTTTGGGAGGACGGGGAGTCGGTGGAGTTTGGGAGGACGGGGAGTCGGTGGAGTTTGGGAGGACGGGGTGTCGGTGGAGTTTGGGAGGACGGGGAGTCGGTGGAGTTTGGGAGGACGGGGAGTCGGTGGAGTTTGGGAGGACGGGGAGTCGGTGGAGTTTGGGAGGACGGGGAGTCGGTGGAGTTTGGGAGGACGGGGAGTCGGTGGAGTTTGGGAGGACGGGGAGTCGGTGGAGTTTGGGAGGACGGGGAGTCGGTGGAGTTTGGGAGGACGGGGAGTCGGTGGAGTTTGGGAGGACGGGGAGTCGGTGGAGTTTGGGAGGACGGGGAGTCGGTGGAGTTTGGGAGGACGGGGAGTCGGTGGAGTTTGGGAGGACGGGGAGTCGGTGGAGTTTGGGAGGACGGGGAGTCGGTGGAGTTTGGGAGGACGGGGAGTCGGTGGAGTTTGGGAGGATGGGGAGTTGGTGGAGTTTGGGAGGACGGAGTTGGTGGAGTTTGGGAGGACGGGGAGTTGGTGGAGTTTGGGAGGACGGGGAGTTGGTGGAGTTTGGGAGGACGGGGAGTTGGTGGAGTTTGGGAGGACGGGGAGTTGGTGGAGTTTGGGAGGACGGGGAGTTGGTGGAGTTTGGGAGGACGGGGAGTTGGTGGAGTTTGGGAGGACGGGGAGTTGGTGGAGTTTGGGAGGACGGGGAGTTGGTGGAGTTTGGGAGGACGGGGAGTTGGTGGAGTTTGGGAGGACGGGGAGTTGGTGGAGTTTGGGAGGACGGGGAGTTGGTGGAGTTTGGGAGGACGGGGAGTTGGTGGAGTTTGGGAGGACGGGGAGTTGGTGGAGTTTGGGAGGACGGAGTTGGTGGAGTTTGGGAGGACGGAGTTGGTGGAGTTTGGGAGGACGGGGAGTTGGTGGAGTTTGGGAGGACGGAGTTGGTGGAGTTTGGGAGGACGGAGTTGGGGAGGACGGGGAGTTGGTGGAGTTTGGGAGGACGGAGTTGGTGGAGTTTGGGAGGACGGGGAGTCGGTGGAGTTTGGGAGGACGGAGTTGGTGGAGTTTGGGAGGACGGGGAGTTGGTGGAGTTTGGGAGGACGGGGAGTTGGTGGAGTTTGGGAGGACGGAGTTGGTGGAGTTTGGGAGGACGGGGAGTCGGTGGAGTTTGGGAGGACGGAGTTGGTGGAGTTTGGGAGGACGGGGAGTTGGTGGAGTTTGGGAGGACGGGGAGTTGGTGGAGTTTGGGAGGACGGAGTTGGTGGAGTTTGGGAGGACGGGGAGTCGGTGGAGTTTGGGAGGACGGAGTTGGTGGAGTTTGGGAGGACGGGGAGTTGGTGGAGTTTGGGAGGACGGGGAGTTGGTGGAGTTTGGGAGGACGGGGAGTTAGTGGAGTTTGGGAGGACGGGGAGTTGGTGGAGTTTGGGAGGACGGGGAGTCGGTGGAGTTTGGGAGGACGGGGAGTTGGTGGAGTTTGGGAGGACGGGGAGTTGGTGGAGTTTGGGAGGACGGGGAGTTGGTGGAGTTTGGGAGGACGGAGTTGGTGGAGTTTGGGAGGACGGGGAGTTGGTGTTGGAAATGTCAATGAATACAATTGTCTGCAGCAATGGGGTGAGAAGGATGGAGCAGGAGATATGTAGCGGGTTGAATCCTGGGCTGGATGTGGTATCTGTGGCTGCCGCTGTGTCTGTTGACTGGCTGGTTCTGAGCACCTGTGTAATGAACTAGGAGTTCGCAGGTGCTGTTCATTGATCCGTTCTGACAGCTGGGAAGCTTTCAACGTAGATGATCTTCTACATCGTTGCACTTTCAAGCAATCGATACGGATACGATCTCTCCTTACGTCACTGGTTGTGTTTTAGTCCATTTAAATGTATATGAAAATTTTCATTAACTAAGATCATTTTTTTTGTCATTAAATTAAAACTAGAACTAAATTTCTTATGAAGTGACTAAAATTCAAAACAAGGACACAAGACGGCACCTAAAAGTAAAATAATTTCTGGAGTATCTGCCTACATTGTGGGCTCTGATCTCTGGAACCCACAACCTCCCGACTCAGAGCCGAGAGCTCCCTCCCCAAGCCAAGCTGATACTTCAAGTCAAGTGAAACCCACCTTAATTCAAAAAAATTAGTTGGTCCATTTGCTTTATCAGATGCGTGATTTTACTCACTGTTCATCGAGGTGTGACAGACCATTTTGCCGATACGGATGGGGTGAATTGGTGGGTAAATGATTTAATCCATTGTTAAGGAAGTGGTATCAAGTCACTTAGAAAATCATAACCTGATTCGGCAGAGTCAATATGGTTTTATGAAAGGGAAATTGTGTTTGATAAATTTATTAGAGCTTTTTGAGGATGTCACTGGCAGGGTAGATAAAGGGGAACCAGTGGATGTAGTATATTTGGATTTCCAAAAGGCATTCGATAAGGTGCCACATAAAAGATTATTACACAAGATTAGGGCTCATGGGGTTGGGGGTAATATTGTAGCATGGATAGAGGATTGGTTAACGGACAGAAAACAGAGAGATAGGATAAACGGATCTTTTTCAGGTTGGCAGGCTGTAACTAGTGGCGTGCCGCAAGGATCAGTGTTGGGGCCTCAGCTATTCACAATCTATATTAATGACCTAGATGAAAGGACCGAGTGTAATGTATCCAAGTTTGCTGATGATACAAAGCTAGGTGGGACAGTAAGCTGTGAGGAGAACACAAAGAGTCTGCAAAGGGATATAGATAGACTAAGTGAGTGGGCAGTAAGGTGGCAGATGGAGTATAATGAAGGGAAATGTGAGGTTATTCACTTTGGTAGGAAGAATAGAAAAACAGAATATTTTTTAAATGGTGAGAAACTTTCAAATGTTGGTGTTCAGAGAGATTTGGGTGTCCTTGTGCAAGAAACACAGAAAGCTAGCATGCAGGTACAGCAAGCAATAAGGAAGGCAAATGGCATGTTGGCCTTTATTGCAAGGGGGTTGGAGTATAAGAGTAAAGAAGTCTTGCTACAATTGTACAGGGCCTTGGTGAGACCACACCTGGAGTACTGGGCACAGTTCTGGTCTCCTTATCCAAGGAAGGATATACTTACCTTGGAGACGGTGCAACGAAAGTTCACTAGATTGATTCCTGGGATGAGAGGGCTGTCCTATGATGAGAGATTGTGTAGAATGGGCCTATACTCTCTGGAGTTTAGAAGAATGAGAGGTGATCTCATTGAAACATACAAGATTCTGAGGGGGATTGACAAGTTAGATGCTGAGAGGTTGTTTCCCCCTGGCTGGAGTGTCTAGAACTCGGGGTCATAGTCTCAGGATAAGGGGTTGGCCATTTAAGACTGAGATGAGGAGGAATTTCTTCACTCAGAGGGTGGTGAATCTTTGGAATTCTCTGCCCAGAGAGCTGTGAATGCTGAGTCTTTGAGTATATTCACGGCTGAGATCGATAGATTTTTGGACTTATGGGGAATCAAGCGATATGGAGATCGGGTGGAAAAGTGGAGTTGAGGTCGATGATCAGCCATGATCTTATTGAATGGCGGAGCAGGCTCGAGGGGCCGAATGGCCTATTCCTGCTCTTACTTCTTATGTTCTTAATCTGCAGTCTGGTGAGCGCCCCGTTCCCCAGCACTACACTTACACACATGCCTTCCTCCAGTATCGAAGATTAAGCGGTGATCCAATCTTGCTGTTTAAGCTGATTAAAGAAGTTGATAGAGCAGATAGAATGAAACTATTTCCTCCGGTGGGGGGAGTCCAGAACAAGGGGACGTAACCTTAAAATAAGAGCCAGGCTGTTCAGGGGTGATGTCGGGAAGCACTTCATACAAAGGCTAGTGGAAATCTGGAACTCTCTCCCCGAAATAGCTGTTGAGGCTGGGGGTCAATTGGAAAATTCCAAAGTGAGATTGATGGATTTTTGTTGGGTAAGCGTATTAAGGGTTACGGAACCAAGGCGGGTAAATGGGGTTGAGGTACAGATCAGCCATGATCTCATAGAATGGAGGAACAGGCTCGAGGGGCTGAATGGCCTCCTCCTGTTCCTGTGGCTGCGACTTTGCCTCATTTTACTTTGTTTCTTGAAGCTTGAAATTTATTCCATCTTTAAATGAGAAACACATTGCCTAATTAAGCTGCTTATATATTTTTATTTTATTCAGTTTGTTCAAGGTCACTTTAATCTCCTCACGTTGCAGCTGGTTTCAATAATGGAACTGTGTCTTCCTTCCATCTTAGAAAAAGCTGATTTGTTAGTCTGTTTGGTGATTACGTTCCAGTATTGTGTGAGTCTTTGTCTGATTTTAATGTGTGAGGATGTTTGCAGCAAGATGCAACGTCGCGTACAGCTTAGGAGGCCCTAAAGAAGAAGAGGGGTGGGTGGGGGGAACAATTAACTTTGAAATTAAAATGGTGTAACAGAGAGCATTAATAAACTCTTCACTCCACCTGTCAGTCACATGGAGCAAGGGAGCGTTGGAGAGTCGGACCAGCCCAAACTGTTCACCCAGCCAGCAGACTACAAGCACAATCTCCTCGCACCATTGTCATCTCTGTCCTGTCTCACAGCCAAGTCACTCTGTGACAGGAAATCTCCTGGGGGTTTCTGAGTGCCTAAACTGAGTCTGCATTGGCTGCACCTGACGCCTGTGTAACTGAAGCAGAGCCACAGTCTATTCACTACTGTTCACTGTGAGAGAGACTACTGTTCACTGTGAAAGAGTGACCTGTTCACTACTGTTCACTGTGAGGGAGTGGCCTGCTCACTACTGTTCAATGTGAGGGAGCGGCCTGCTCACTACTGTTCACTGTGAGGGAGCGGCCTGCTCACTACTGTTCACTGTGAGAGAGAGTGGCCTGTTCACTACTGTTCACTGTGAGAGAGCAGCCTGTTCACTACTGTTCACTGTGAGAGAGCGGCCTGTTTCACTACTGTTCACTGTGAGGGAGCGGCCTGCTCACTGTGAGAGAGACTACTGTTCACTGTGAAAGAGTGGCCTGTTCACTACTGTTCACTGTGAGGGAGCAGCCTGGTCACTACTGTTCACTGTGAGAGAGTGGCCTGTTCACTACTGTTCACAGAGAGAGAGCGGCCTGCTCACTGAGAGTGGCCTGTTCACTACTGTTCACTGTCAGCGGCCTGTTCACTGTGAGAGAGTGGGCTGTTCACTGTGAGAGAGCGGCCTGTTCACTACTGTTCACTGTGAGTGAGACTACTGTTCGCTGTGAGGGAGCGGCCTGTTCACTACTGTTCACTGTGAGAGAGACTACTGTTCACTGTGAGGGAACGGCCTGTTCACTACTGTACACTGTGAGAGAGCGGCCTGATCACGACTGTTCACTGAGAGCGCGGCCTGTTCACTACTGTTCACTGTGAGAGAGCGGCCTGTTCACTACTGTTCACTGTGAAAGAGCGGCCTGTTCACTACTGTTCACTGTGAGAGAGCGGCCTGTTCACTACTGTTCACTGTGAGAGAGCAGCCTGTTCACTACTGTTCACTGTGAGAGAGCGGCCTGTTCACTAATGTTCACTGTGAGAGAGCGGCCTGTTCACTAATGTTCACTGTGAGAGAGCGGCCTGTTCACTGTGAGAGCGCGGCCTGTTCACTACTGTTCACTGTGAGAGCGCGGCCTGTTCACTACTGTTCACTGTGAGAGCGCGGCCTGTTCACTACTGTTCACTGTGAGAGTGTGGCCTGTTCACTACTGTTCACTGTGAGGGAGTGGCCTGTTCACTGAGAGAGCGGCCTGCTCACTACTGTTCACTGTGAGAGAGTGGCCTGTTCACTACTGTTCACTGTGAGAGAGCGGTCTGTTCACTACTGTTCACTGTGAGGGAGCGGCCTGTTCACTGTAAGGGAGCGGCCTGTTCACTACTGTTCACTGTGAGAGAGCGTCCTGTTCACTACTGTTCACTGTGAGAGAGTGGCCTGTTCACTGTGAGAGAGCGGCCTGTTCACTACTGTTCACTGTGAGGGAGCGGCCTGTTCACTACTGTTCACTGTGAGAGAGCGGCCTGTTCACTACTCTTCACTGTGAGAGAGCGGCCTGTTCACTACTCTTCACTGTGAGGGAGCAGCCTGTTCACTACTGTTCACTGTGAGAGAGTGGCCTGTTCACTGTGAGAGAGCGGCCTATTCACTACTGTTCACTGTGAGAGAGCGGCCTGTTCACTACTGTTCACTGTGAGAGAGCGGCCTGTTCACTGTGAGAGAGCGGCCTGTTCACTGTGAGAGAGCAGCCTGTTCACTACTGTTTACTGTGAGAGCGCGGCCTGTTCACTACTGTTCACTGTGAGAGTGTGGCCTGTTCACTGTGAGGGTGTGGCCTGTTCACTGTGAAAGAGCGGCCTGCTCACTACTGTTCACTGTGAGAGAGCAGTCTGTTCACTACTGTTCACTGTGAGGGAGCGGCCTGTTCACTGCTGTTGACTGTGAGAGAGCGGCCTGTTCTCTACTGCTCACTGTGAGAGAGCGGCCTGTTCACTGTGAGGGAGTGGCCTGTTCACTACTGTTCACTGTGAGAGAGTGGCCTGTTCACGACTGTTCACTGTGAGAGAGCGGCCTTTTTACTACTGTTCACTGTGAGAGTGTGTCCTGTTCACGACTGTTCACTGTGAGACAGCGGCCTGTTCACGACTGTTCACTGTGAGAGAGCGGCCTGTTCACTACTGTTCACTGTGAGAGAGCGACCTGTTCACGACTGTTCACTGTGAGAGAGCGGCCTGTTCACGACTGTTCACTGTGAGAGAGCGGCCTGTTCACGACTGTTCACTGTGAGAGAGTGGCCTGTTCACTACTGTTCCCGGTGAGCGAGTGGCCTGTTCACGACTGTTGACTGTGAGAGAGCGGCCTGTTGACTGTGAGAGAGCGGCCTGTTGACTGTGAGAGAGCGGCCTGTTGACTGTGAGAGAGCGGCCTGTTGACTGTGAGAGAGCGGCCTGTTGACTGTGAGAGAGCGGCCTGTTGACTGTGAGAGAGCGGCCTGTTGACTGTGAGAGAGCGGCCTGTTGACTGTGAGAGAGCGGCCTGTTCACGACTGTTCACTGTGAGAGAGTGGCCTGTTCACGACTGTTCACTGTGAGAGAGACTACTGTTCACTGTGAGAGAGCAGCTTGTTCACGACTGTTCACTGAGAGAGTGGCCTGTTCACTACTGTTCACTGAGAGAGAGTGGCCTGTTCACTACTGTTCACTGTGAGAGAGTGGCCTGTTCACGACTGTTCACTGTGAGAGAGCGGCCTGTTCACTGAGAGAGCGGCCTGTTCACTACTGTTCACTGTGAGAGAGCGGCCTGTTCACTGAGAGAGTGGCCTGTTCACTACTGTTCACTGTGAGAGAGTGGGCTGTTCACGACTGTTCACTGTGAGAGAGTGGCCTGTTCACTGTGACTAGTGCCCTGTTCACTGTGAGAGAGTAGCCTGTTCACGACTGTTCACTGTGAGAGAGCAGCCTGCTCACGACTGTTCACTGTGAGAGAGCGGCCTGTTCATTGAGAGAGTGGCCTGTTCACGCCTGTTCACTGTGAGTGAGCGGCCTGTTCACGCCTGTTCACTGTGAGAGAGTGGCCTGTTCACTACTGTTCACTTTGAGAGAGCGGCCAGTTCACTGTGAGAGAGCGGCCTGTTCACTGTGAGAGAGCGGCCTGTTCACTGTGAGAGAGCGGCCTGTTCACTGTGAGAGAGCGGCCTGTTCACTGTGAGAGTGCGGCCTGTTCACTGTGAGAGAGTGGCCTGTTCACTACTGTTCATTGTGAGAGAGCAGCCTGTTCACTGTGAGAGAGTGGCCTGTTCACTACTGTTCACTGAGAGAGCGGCCTGTTCACTGTGAGAGTGGCCTGTTCACGACTGTTCACTGTGTGAGAGCGGCCTGTTCACTGTGAGAGTGGCCTGTTCACGACTGTTCACTGTGAGAGAGTGGCCTGTTCACTACTGTTCACTGTGAGAGAGTGGCCTGTTCACTGTGAGAGAGCGGCCTGTTCACGACTGTTCACTGTGAGAGAGACTACTGTTCACTGTGAGAGAGCGGCTTGTTCACGACTGTTCACTGAGAGAGTGGCCTGTTCACTACTGTTCACTGAGAGAGAGTGGCTTGTTCACTACTGTTCACTGTGAGAGAGTGGCCTGTTCACTACTGTTCACTGTGAGAGAGCGGCCTGTTCACTGAGAGAGCGGCCTGTTCACTACTGTTCACTGTGAGAGAGCGGCCTGTTCACTGAGAGAGTGGCCTGTTCACTACTGTTCACTGTGAGAGAGTGAGCTGTTCACTGTGAGAGAGCAGCCTGTTCACGGCTGTTCACTGTGAGAGAGCAGCCTGTTCACTGAGAGAGTGGCCTGTTCACTGTGAGTGAGCGGCCTGTTCACGCCTGTTCACTGAGAGAGTGGCCTGTTCACTACTGTTCACTTTGAGAGAGCGGCCTGTTCACTGTGAGAGAGCGGCCTGTTCACTGTGAGAGAGTGGCCTGTTTACTACTGTTCACTGTGAGAGAGCAGCCTGTTCACTACTGTTCACTGAGAGAGCGGCCTGTTCACTGTGAGAGTGGCCTATTCACGACTGTTCACTGTGTGAGAGCGGCCTGTTCACTGTGAGAGTGGCCTGTTCACGACTGTTCACTGTGTGAGAGTGGCCTGTTCACGACTGTTCACTGTGAGAGAGCAGCCTGTTCACGACTCTTCACTGTGAGAGAGCGGCCTGTTCACTACTGTTCATTGTGAGAGAGCGGCCTGTTCACGACTGTTCACTGTGAGAGAGCAGCCTGTTCACTGAGAGAGTGGCCTGTTCACTGTGAGTGAGCGGCCTGTTCACGCCTGTTCACTGAGAGAGTGGCCTGTTCACTACTGTTCACTTTGAGAGAGCGGCCTGTTCACTGTGAGAGAGCGGCCTGTTCACTGTGAGAGAGTGGCCTGTTTACTACTGTTCACTGTGAGAGAGCAGCCTGTTCACTACTGTTCACTGAGAGAGCGGCCTGTTCACTGTGAGAGTGGCCTATTCACGACTGTTCACTGTGTGAGAGCGGCCTGTTCACTGTGAGAGTGGCCTGTTCACGACTGTTCACTGTGTGAGAGTGGCCTGTTCACGACTGTTCACTGTGAGAGAGCAGCCTGTTCACGACTCTTCACTGTGAGAGAGCGGCCTGTTCACTACTGTTCATTGTGAGAGAGCGGCCTGTTCACGACTGTTCACTGTGAGAGAGCGGCCTGTTCACGACTGTTCACTGTGAGAGAGCGGCCTGTTCCTCAACTTAATAATCACTTAACTTGCACTGAAAAGAAAGAGAAAGATTTGCATTTCTACAGCGCCGTCCATGACCTCAGGACGTCCCAAAGCGCTTTACAGCCGATGAAGTAAGTTTTGAAGTGGAGTCACTGTTGTAATGTGGGAAACGCGGCAGCCAATTTGCACACAGCAAGCTCCCACAAACAGCAATGTGATAATGACCAGATCATCTGTTTTAGTGATGTATGTCGAGGGATAGTGAGCAGACACTTCATTCCACGATGACTCAAACTTCACAGGAAACCCGTCCGATGTTCCTGATACCGTGACTCATTGGTTTAGTGATTATAGTGCTGTTTGTATCTATTTCAAAGATTGAAAAGTCTCGTCCTGACTGTTCAACTGAGACCAGTTCATTTCTCACCCACCTTGTCGTCATTATCCTCACCAACCTCCATTAGTTCAAAATCCTCATCCTCATCCTCATTATCACTCCATCTTAATCTCTACAATCTCTTCCCACCCCAGCTCACGCCCACCACTCTGACTCTGGCCCCCTGTGAATTCTCATCACATTGCCCCCCTTCCCCTCAAATCTGGTAGCAGAGCCTTTAGCCATCTTAGCCCCACTCTGCGCTGCCCTCCTGAAACCCCTCTGTCTCTCTCCGCCTCTTCCCCTCAGCATCTCGAGCTTCAGCCATGCCTTTGGTCACCTTGGGCCTGGGCACATAGGGTGTACTCCAGATCATAACAACTCGCTGCGTAAACAAAATTCTCCTCCTCTGAGAGGTTTGATGCATTAAGGCGGCGAGTCGCTGAGCTGCAACAGAAACAGGCCTGGGCCAGCGACACTGTGAGTGTTACAGGGCGCTGTCACTCCGCTCTGTCCCTGTGCGCAGAAAGCCCCTCCGACAGTTCTCCTTGGAGCAGGGAAGGTTAAGGGGAAATTTAATAGAGGCGCTCAAAATTATATGGGGTTTTGATAGAGTAAATTAGGAGTTTCTAGTGGCCGAGGGGGGGGGGCGGTAACCCGATGGCACAGATTTAAAATAATTGGCAAAAAATCAGAGGGGAGATAAGGAGAATATTTTTTACGCAGCGAGTTGTTGTGATCTGGAATGCGCTGCCTGAAAGGGCGGTGGAAGCAGATTCAATAGTAACTTTCAAAAGAGAATTTGGTAAATACTTCAAAAGGAAAAATGTGCAGGGCTTTAGGGAAAGAGCGGGGGAGTGGGACTAATTGGAGAGCTCGTTCAAAGAGCCGGCACGATGGGCCGAATGGCCTCCTTCTGTGCTGTCTGATTCCATGATAGAGTTTGTACTGTGGGGATTGAACGTGTCTGTATCAGTGGATGAACACAGTATCTGTTGGGGGCAGTTTGTGTGTGAGATACAGTATGTGTGGTAGAGTTTATACTGTGTTGTCAGACCAGCTTTTCATCAGTCCACACCTGGTCCAGCTGTTCTGTGTCCAGCCTCTTTAATTTCGAGCTCTTTACTCAGATTCTTTTACTGTGCGGGCGTATTGTCTAAACCCTCATGCTGCTTGTCTGAGATGTCATTAACTTGATTCCAGTGTGGTACGGCAAGCAAGACTTATCACACCTCTCAAACCTCCCTAGTGCGACAAGCCACAAATTACTTTTCAGTCAATGCTATATGTAGTAAAATCGGCAGCCAATTTGCACACAGCAAGATCCCAGATGCAGCAATGAGGGATAAATATGGCCAGCACTGGGAGAACTCCCTTGCTCTTCACGAAGTGCCGTGGGATCTTTTACGTCCACCTGAGAGGGCAGACGTGGCCTCGGTTTAATGTCTCATCTGAAAAACGCAACCTCCAACAGTGTAGTGCTCCCTCAGTACTGCCCCTCCGACAGTGCGGCGCTCCCTCAGTACTGCCCCTCTGACAGTGCAGCACTCCCTCAGTACTGCCCCTCCGACAGCGCGGCACTCCCTCAGTACTGCCCCTCCGACAGTGCAGCGCTCCCTCAGTACTGACCCTCCGACAGTGCAGCGCTCCCTCAGTACTGCCCCTCCGACAGTGCAGCGCTCCCTCAGTACTGCCCCTCCGACAGTGCGGCGCTCCCTCAGTACTGCCCCTCCGACAGTGCGGCGCTCCCTCAGTACTGCCCCTCCGACAGTGCGGCGCTCCCTCAGTACTGCCCCTCCTACAGTGCGGCGCTCCCTCAGTACTGCCCCTCCGACAGTGCAGCGCTCCCTCAGTACATCCCCTCTGACAGTGCAGCGCTCCCTCAGTACTGCCCCTCCGACAGTGCAGCGCTCCCTCAGTACTGCCCCTCCGACAGTGCAGCGCTCCCTCAGTACTGCCCCTCCGACAGTGCAGCGCTCCCTCAGTACATCCCCTCCAACAGTGCAGCGCTCCCTCAGTACTGCCCCTCCGACAGTGCAGCGCTCCCTCAGTACTGCCCCTCCGACAGTGCAGCGCTCCCTCAGTACTGCCCCTCCTACAGTGCGGCGCTCCCTCAGTACATCCCCTCCGACAGTGCAGCGCTCCCTCAGTACTGACCCTCCGACAGTGCAGCGCTCCCTCAGTACTGCCCCTCCGACAGTGCAGCGCTCCCTCAGTACTGACCCTCCGACAGTGCAGCGCTCCCTCAGTACTGACCCTCCTACAGTGCAGCACTCCTTCACTATTGCACCAGGAGTGTCAGTCTGGATTTTTGTGCTCAAGTCTCTGGTGTTGGACTTGAATCTACGACCTTCTGACTCCGAGGCGCGAATGCTATCACTGAGCCAAGCTGACGATACTATGTCAAGAATAAGACTCCTTTTCTGGGTATTTTTGTCAGCTTTGGGTCGCCCCATACCACACATCATCTGTGGGTAAAAGGGTGGGCAGGGCAACCTGCAGCCAGTTGCTCCGGGGGTGGTCTAGTGCTGTCCTGCTGGCAGTGAGGGGCCCTTGCTGGGGGATAGGGGGTTCCTGAGAGCTACGTGCTGAGAAATGGAGACAGCTTTAAAAAATAAATGAGTAGCAGTGAGTGGCCGCCGGCCTGTGTAAGGTATTGCTGTGTGAGAGTGACAGTGTGCTGAGGTGCCCTGTGCGGGAGCGCAGTGGGAGATCCTATAGACAGACAGATAACGAAGGTGGGGGGGGGGGGTGGAAATTGCAGGCATCAGTCAGTGTAATGCTGATTAGAAACAACATACTCTTACTGTGTGACCCGTTAATGTTCAAAGTATTCTATTCACTAGCATATCTAGCATTCAGTGCTGTTTGTCTTTAAAGTTTATATTATTTGTGAGAGCCTTTCAATGCTGCCTCCCTCCCCATGGCAATCCTGTCATCCCATCCGCTGTGGGGTCTGGGACAGGCTCTGGGTCTGGGCACGGTCTGGGTCTGGGCACAGTCTGAGTCTGGGACAGGGTCTAGGCACAGTCTGGCTCTGGGACAGGATCTGGGCACAGTCTGGCTCTGGGACAGGGTCTGGACACAGTCTGGCTCTGGGACAGGGCACAGTCTAAGTCTGGGACAGGGTCTAGGCACAGTCTGAGTCTGGGACAGGGTCTGGGCACAGTCTGAGTCTGGGACAGGGTCTGGGCACAGTCTGAGTCTGGGACAGGGTCTGGGCACAGTCAGGCTCTGGGACAGGGTCTGGGCACAGTCGGGCTCTGGGACAGGGTCTAGGCACAGTCTGAGTCTGGGACAGGGTCTGGGCACAGTCTGAGTCTGGGACAGGGTCTGGGCACAGTCTGGCTCTGGGACAGGGTCTGGGCACAGTCTATCTCTGGGACAGGGTCTGGACACAGTCTGAGTCTGGGACAGGGTCTGGGCACAGTCGGGCTCTGGGACAGGGTCTAGGCACAGTCTGAGTCTGGGACAGGGTCTGGGCACAGTCTGAGTCTGGGACAGGGTCTGGGCACAGTCTGAGTCTGGGACAGGGTCTGGGCACAGTCTGGCTCTGGGACAGGGTCTGGGCACAGTCTATCTCTGGGACAGGGTCTGGACACAGTCTGAGTCTGGGACAGGGTCTGGACACAGTCTGGCTCTGGGACAGGGTCTGGGCACAGTCTGAGTCTGGGACAGGGTCTGGGCACAGTCTGAGTCTGGGACAGGGTCTGGGCACAGTCTGAGTCTGGGACAGGGTCTAGGCACAGTCTGAGTCTGGGACAGGGTCTGGACACAGTCTGAGTCTGGGACAGGGTCCGGGCACAGTCTGAGTCTGGGACAGGGTCCGGGCACAGTCTGGCTCTGGGACAGGGTCCGGGCACAGTCTGTGTCGTAAGAATGAGCCTTACGCGTGGTGAACTTAAAGTAAGCTTTAATCAACTAAAAAAGGTGCTACATACAAAAGAGGTCTTACTCTATGCCTCTCCAGGATCCAACTGATCAGCCCAGTATTTATCCTGGACTAATCACAGGAAGTGATGTAATAAAGTTCGAGTCACAGGAAGCTGTATTGTGTTACCACATTCTCCCCCCCCCCAAAAGATTAGGAGGCCGGGATGAAGTTCGAGTCACAGGAAGCTGTATTGTGTTACCACATTCTCCCTCCATTTCGTAGCCGCTGGACGAGGGAGAGCCGCACCCGTTTGGGTTCTCGTAGCGGTAGAGGGCCCCTAGCCCGTTTACCCACCGCGGGCCGTGGACCAGAGTCCGAGTGATCCAGCCCGCTCTGTGAGGGGTCAGGACGATCCTGACTGTGTACTGGTGCCCGAACGGGTGTCGGGCAGGGCTGTGGCAGATCCGTTTCCGAGCGTATGGTACGGGGTGGATCGTGGCTGCGCGTGCGAGCCCCGACGGGCTCATAGTCAGTCTGCCCCAGGTCGGCACGCTGGAGTGAGGTACCAGCCGGCGTCAGATCCAGATCGTGATGAGAGGCACCTGGCGAGCCCAGAGATGTGCCTGGTACAATATCATCCCCTGGTGTCCCTCTATGTTTCGGCGGGCAGGGAGCCAGATCCCGCAATGACACGGTAGATTCCCGACCGTCAGGATACCGAATATAGGCGTAGGTAGGGTTGACGTCAGTGAGCTCAACCTCATCTACCAGGGGGTCATTCTTAGACGCCCGAACATATCTTCGGAGTAGCACTGGTCCCGGTGCAGTCAGCCACGATGGGAGAGATATCCCATAGGATGAGCGACGCTGAAATCGGAAGAACCGTTCATGAGGCGTCGTATTTGTGGCGGTCGAAAGGAGGGACCGTGTGGAGTGTAATGCGTCTGGAAGTACTGCTTCCCATTGCTGGTTGGGTAGGCCCCGAGATCTCAAAGCCAGACGTACCGCATTCCAGATGATAGCGTTAAAACGCTCGACTTGCCCATTCCCGACCGGATGATAAGGCGTCGTTCTGCTGGCAGCAATACCCCGTTCCGAGAGATAGGCCTTGAGTTCTCCTGACATAAAAGAAGGGCCCCGATCCGAATGAACATAGGATGCCATGCCACAGAAAGCAAATACCTGCTCAAGGCAGCTGATAACCGTGGTCGTCAGCATATTGGGGCAGGGAAAGGCAAATGGAAAACGGGAATACTCATCGACCATGGTCAATAGATAAGTGTTGCGAGTTGAAGAGGGCAACGGCCCCTTAAAATCGATGCTAAGCCGTTGCATTGGCTGGGTCGCATGTATGAGTATACCACCCGAGGGGCGGAAAAACTGAGGTTTCAATTGCGCACAGACTCTGCAGTCCAAGCACATCTTCTTTACATCCCCGGTAGAGAATGGGAGATTTCGGGACCGCGCGAAGTGTAGCATGCGAGTAACGCCCGGATGACACAACCCATCATCCTCTTCATCAGTGAAGTCATCAGATTGATCGTCAGGGATAAAGTCCTCCCTAATAGAGTTCACCTGTGGCCTCTTAAATTGCCTGACTGTAGTTAAGGCAGCAGACCGAGGGCTGGGCACTGTATAAAGGTCTGCATTTCTTTTTGCCAGATCTAGAGAGCAAGCCATGTCATAAGCTCTCTGAAGCTCAAGTGTCTTACTTTCCAGTAGACGCTGGCGTATAAATGGGGAGGCAAGCCCGCAGATGAAAGCATCACGGATCATTTCTTCACGGTACAGCTCAGCTGAGGCCGCCTGAAAGTTACAGTCCATACTAAGTCTGCGAAGCTCTTGGAGGAATTTATCAATGGATTCCTCCGGCCCTTGTTGGGCTGTAGCTAGTAGATGTCTGGCATAGACCTCATTCGGTGTCTTAGTATATAGTCTTTTAAGCGTCCGAATTGCCTCCTCGTAACTGCCCCATTCCTCGACATACTGAAATACATTCGGGGTGACACAGTTGATGAGTATCCGCAATTTTGAGTCATCATCAGCCTTGCAATATTCGTTAAATTGTCAAACGTGCGATACCAGTGTTTCCACACCTTACCGGCTGCTGGGGTGTTTGGGTCCAAGTCAAGACGCGATGGTTTAAGGATGTTTTCCATGATGGGTGATTCCCTGGATCCTTAGTTCCGAGTTCATCCAAAAAGTTTGAGTGCGAAGTTTTCCAAAGTTGATTAAATTGTCGTAAGAATGAGCCTTACGCGTGGTGAACTTAAAGTAAGCTTTAATCAACTAAAAAAGGTGCTACATACAAAAGAGGTCTTACTCTATGCCTCTCCAGGATCCAACTGATCAGCCCAGTATTTATCCTGGACTAATCACAGGAAGTGATGTAATAAAGTTTGAGTCACAGGAAGCTGTATTGTGTTACCACAGTCTGGCTCTGGGACAGGGTCCGGGCACAGTCTGGCTCTGGGACAGGGTCCGGGCACAGTCTGGCTCTGGGACAGGGTCCGGGCACAGTCTGGCTCTGGGACAGGGTCCGGGCACAGTCTGGCTCTGGGACAGGGTCCGGGCACAGTCTGGCTCTGGGCACAGTCTGGCTCTGGGACAGGGGCTGGGAACAGTCTGGCTCTGGGACGGTCTGGACACAGTCTGGCTCTGGGACAGGGTCTGGGCACAGTCTGGCTCTGGGACAGGGTCTGGCTCTGGGACAGGGGCTGGGCACAGTCTGAGTCTGGGACAGGGGCTGGCTCTGGGACAGGGGCTGGGCACAGTCTGAGTCTGGGACAGGGGCTGGCTCTGGGACAGGGCTGGGCACAGTCTGGCTCTGGGACAGGGGCTGGCTCTGGGACAGGGGCTGGGCACAGTCTGGCTCTGGGACAGGGGCTGGCTCTGGGACAGGGGCTGGGCACAGTCTGGCTCTGGGACGGGGGCTGGCTTTGGGACCGGCTGGGCACAGTCTGAGTCTGGGACAGGGGCTGGGCACAGTCTGGCTCTGGGACAGGGGCTGGGAACAGTCTGAGTCTGGGACAGGGGCTGGGCACAGTCTGGCTCTGGGACAGGGGCTGGGCACAGTCTGGCTCTGGGACAGGGGCTAGGCACAGTCTGAGTCTGGGACAGGGGCTGGGCACAGTCTGGCTCTGGGACAGGGGCTGGGCACAGTCTGAGTCTGGGACAGGGGCTGGGCACAGTCTGGCTCTGGGACAGGGGCTGGCTCTGGGACAGGGGCTGGGCACAGTCTGAGTCTGGGACAGGGGCTGGGCACAGTTTGGCTCTGGGACAGGGGCTGGCTCTGGGACAGGGGCTGGGCACAGTCTGAGTCTGGGACAGGGGCTGGCTCTGGGACAGGGGCTGGGCACAGTCTGAGTCTGGGACAGGGGCTGGGCACAGTCTGGCTCTGGCTCAGGGGCTGGCTCTGGGACAGGGGCTGGGCACAGTCTGAGTCTGGGACAGGGTCTGGCTCTGGGACAGGGGCTGGGCACAGTCTGAGTCTGGGACAGGGGCTGGGCACAGTCTGGCTCTGGGACAGGGTCTGGCTCTGGGACAGGGGCTGGGCACAGTCTGAGTCTGGGACAGGGGCTGGGCACAGTCTGAGTCTGGGACAGGGGCTGGGCACAGTCTGAGTCTGGGACAGGGGCTGGGCACAGTCTGAGTCTGGGACAGGGGCTGGGCACAGTCTGGCTCTGGGACAGGGGCTGGCTCTGGGACAGGGCCTGGGCACAGTCTGAGTCTGGGACAGTGGCTGGGCACAGTCTGGCTCTGGGACAGGGGCTGGGCACAGTCTGAGTCTGGGACAGGGGCTGGCTCTGGGACAGGGCTGGGCACAGTCTGGCTCTGGGACAGGGGCTGGCTCTGGGACAGGGGCTGGGCACAGTCTGGCTCTGGGACAGGGGCTGGCTCTGGGACTGGGGCTGGGCACAGTCTGGCTCTGGGACGGGGGCTGGCTTTGGGACCGGCTGGGCACAGTCTGAGTCTGGGACAGGGGCTGGGCACAGTCTGGCTCTGGGACAGGGGCTGGCTCTGGGACAGGGGCTGGGCACAGTCTGAGTCTGGGACAGGGGCTGGGCACAGTCTGGCTCTGGGACAGGGGCTGGCTCTGGGACAGGGGCTGGGCACAGTCTGAGTCTGGGACAGGGGCTGGGCACAGTCTGAGTCTGGGACAGGGGCTGGGCACAGTCTGGCTCTGGGACAGGGGCTGGGCACAGTCTGGCTCTGGGACAGGGGCTAGGCACAGTCTGAGTCTGGGACAGGGGCTGGGCACAGTCTGGCTCTGGGACAGGGGCTGGGCACAGTCTGAGTCTGGGACAGGGGCTGGGCACAGTCTGGCTCTGGGACAGGGGCTGGCTCTGGGACAGGGGCTGGGCACAGTCTGAGTCTGGGACAGGGGCTGGGCACAGTTTGGCTCTGGGACAGGGGCTGGCTCTGGGACAGGGGCTGGGCACAGTCTGAGTCTGGGACAGGGGCTGGCTCTGGGACAGGGGCTGGGCACAGTCTGAGTCTGGGACAGGGGCTGGGCACAGTCTGGCTCTGGGACAGGGGCTGGCTCTGGGACAGGGGCTGGGCACAGTCTGAGTCTGGGACAGGGTCTGGCTCTGGGACAGGGGCTGGGCACAGTCTGAGTCTGGGACAGGGGCTGGGCACAGTCTGAGTCTGGGACAGGGGCTGGCTCTGGGACAGGGGCTGGGCACAGTCTGGCTCTGGGACAGGGGCTGGGCACAGTCTGAGTCTGGGACAGGGGCTGGCTCTGGGACAGGGGCTGGGCACAGTCTGAGTCTGGGACAGGGGCTGTCTCTGGGACAGGGGCTGGGCACAGTCTGAGTCTGTGACAGGGGCTGGGCACAGTCTGGCTCTGGGACAGGGTCTGGCTCTGGGACAGGGGCTGGGCACAGTCTGAGTCTGGGACAGGGGCTGGGCACAGTCTGAGTCTGGGACAGGGGCTGGGCACAGTCTGAGTCTGGGACAGGGGCTGGGCACAGTCTGGCTCTGGGACAGGGGCTGGCTCTGGGACAGGGCCTGGGCACAGTCTGAGTCTGAGACAGGGGCTGGGCACAGTCTGGCTCTGGGACAGGGTCTGGCTGTGGGACAGGGGCTGGGCACAGTCTGAGTCTGGGACAGGGAGCTGGGCACAGTCTGAGTCTGGGACAGTGGCTGGGCACAGTCTGAGTCTGGGACAGGGGCTGGCTCTGGGACAGGGGCTGGGCACAGTCTGAGTCTGTGACAGGGGCTGGCTCTGGGACAGGGGCTGGGCACAGTCTGAGTCTGTGACAGGGGCTGGCTCTGGGACAGGGGCTGGGCACAGTCTGAGTCTGGGACAGGGGCTGGCTCTGGGACAGGGGCTGGGCACAGTCTGAGTCTGGGACAGGGGCTGGCTCTGGGACAGGGGCTGGGCACAGTCTGAGTCTGGGACAGGGTCTGGCTCTGGGACAGGGGCTGGGCACAGTCTGAGTCTGGGACAGGGGCTGGGCACAGTCTGGCTCTGGGACAGGGGCTGGCTCTGGGACAGGGGCTGGGCACAGTCTGAGTCTGGGACAGGGGCTGGCTCTGGGACAGGGGCTGGGCACAGTCTGAGTCTGGGACAGGGTCTGGCTCTGGGACAGGGGCTGGGCACAGTCTGAGTCTGGGACAGGGGCTGGGCACAGTCTGAGTCTGGGACAGGGGCTGGGCACAGTCTGGCTCTGGGACAGGGGCTGGGCACAGTCTGGCTCTGGGACAGGGGCTGGGCACAGTCTGAGTCTGGGACAGGGGCTGGGCACAGTCTGGCTCTGGGACAGGGGCTGGGCACAGTCTGGGACAGGGGCTGGGCACAGTCTGGCTCTGGGACAGGGGCTGGCTCTGGGACAGGGGCTGGGCACAGTCTGAGTCTGGGACAGGGGCTGGGCACAGTTTGGCTCTGGGACAGGGGCTGGCTCTGGGACAGGGGCTGGGCACAGTCTGAGTCTGGGACAGGGGCTGGCTCTGGGACAGGGGCTGGGCACAGTCTGAGTCTGGGACAGGGGCTGGGCACAGTCTGGCTCTGGGACAGGGGCTGGCTCTGGGACAGGGGCTGGGCACAGTCTGAGTCTGGGACAGGGTCTGGCTCTGGGACAGGGGCTGGGCACAGTCTGAGTCTGGGACAGGGGCTGGGCACAGTCTGAGTCTGGGACAGGGGCTGGCTCTGGGACAGGGGCTGGGCACAGTCTGGCTCTGGGACAGGGGCTGGGCACAGTCTGAGTCTGGGACAGGGGCTGGCTCTGGGACGGGCTGGGCACAGTCTGAGTCTGGGACAGGGGCTGTCTCTGGGACAGGGGCTGGGCACAGTCTGAGTCTGGGACAGGGGCTGGGCACAGTCTGGCTCTGGGACAGGGTCTGGCTCTGGGACAGGGGCTGGGCACAGTCTGAGTCTGGGACAGGGGCTGGGCACAGTCTGAGTCTGGGACAGGGGCTGGGCACAGTCTGAGTCTGGGACAGGGGCTGGGCACAGTCTGGCTCTGGGACAGGGGCTGGCTCTGGGACAGGGCCTGGGCACAGTCTGAGTCTGAGACAGGGGCTGGGCACAGTCTGGCTCTGGGACAGGGTCTGGCTGTGGGACAGGGGCTGGGCACAGTCTGAGTCTGGGACAGGGAGCTGGGCACAGTCTGAGTCTGGGACAGTGGCTGGGCACAGTCTGAGTCTGGGACAGGGGCTGGCTCTGGGACAGGGGCTGGGCACAGTCTGAGTCTGTGACAGGGGCTGGCTCTGGGACAGGGGCTGGGCACAGTCTGAGTCTGTGACAGGGGCTGGCTCTGGGACAGGGGCTGGGCACAGTCTGAGTCTGGGACAGGGGCTGGCTCTGGGACAGGGGCTGGGCACAGTCTGAGTCTGGGACAGGGGCTGGCTCTGGGACAGGGGCTGGGCACAGTCTGAGTCTGGGACAGGGTCTGGCTCTGGGACAGGGGCTGGGCACAGTCTGAGTCTGGGACAGGGGCTGGGCACAGTCTGGCTCTGGGACAGGGGCTGGCTCTGGGACAGGGGCTGGGCACAGTCTGAGTCTGGGACAGTGGCTGGCTCTGGGACAGGGGCTGGGCACAGTCTGAGTCTGGGACAGGGGCTGGCTCTGGGACAGGGGCTGGGCACAGTCTGAGTCTGGGACAGGGGCTGGGCACAGTCTGGCTCTCGGACAGGGTCTGGCTCTGGGACAGGGGCTGGGCACAGTCTGAGTCTGGGACAGGGGCTGGGCACAGTCTGAGTCTGGGACAGGGGCTGTGCACAGTCTGGCTCTGGGACAGGGGCTGGGCACAGTCTGAGTCTGGGACAGGGGCTGGGTCTGGGACAGGGGCTGGGCACAGTCTGAGTCTGGGACAGGGGCTGGGCACAGTCTGAGTCTGGGACAGGGGCTGGCTCTGGGACAGGGGCTGGGCACAGTCTGAGTCTGGGACAGGGGCTGGCTCTGGGACAGGGGCTGGGCACAGTCTGAGTCTGGGACAGGGGCTGGGCACAGTCTGGCTCTGGGACAGGGTCTGGCTCTGGGACAGGGGCTGGGCACAGTCTGAGTCTGGGACAGGGGCTGGCTCTGGGACAGGGGCTGGGCACAGTCTTGCTCTGGGACAGGGGCTGGGCACAGTCTGAGTCTGGGACAGGGGCTGGGCACAGTCTGGCTCTGGGACAGGGGCTGGGCACAGTCTGAGTCTGGGACAGGGGCTGGCTCTGGGACAGGGGCTGGGCACAGTCTGAGTCTGGGACGGGCTGGGCACAGTCTGGCTCTGGGACAGGGTCTGGCTCTGGGACAGGGGCTGGGCACAGTCTGAGTATGGGACAAGGGCTGGCTCTGGGACAGGGGCTGGGCACAGTCTGGGACAGGGGCTGGGCACAGTCTGAGTCTGGGACAGGGGCTGGCTCTGGGACAGGGGCTGGGCACAGTCTGAGTCTGGGACAGGGGCTGGGCACAGTCTGGCTCTGGGACAGGGGCTGGGCACAGTCTGGCTCTGGGACAGGGTCTGGCTCTGGGACAGGGGCTGGGCACAGTCTGAGTCTGGGACAGGGGCTGGCTCTGGGACAGGGGCTGGGCACAGTCTGGCTCTGGGACAGGGGCTGGGCACAGTCTGAGTCTGGGACAGGGGCTGGGCACAGTCTGGCTCTGGGACAGGGGCTGGGCACAGTCTGAGTCTGGGACAGGGGCTGGCTCTGGGACAGGGGCTGGGCACAGTCTGAGTCTGGGACGGGCTGGGCACAGTCTGGCTCTGGGACAGGGTCTGGCTCTGGGACAGGGGCTGGGCACAGTCTGAGTCTGGGACAGGGGCTGGCTCTGGGACAGGGGCTGGGCACAGTCTGAGTCTGGGACAGGGGCTGGGCACAGTCTGAGTCTGGGACAGGGGCTGGCTCTGGGACAGGGGCTGGGCACAGTCTGAGTCTGGGACAGGGGCTGGCTCTGGGACAGGGGCTGGGCACAGTCTGAGTCTGGGACAGGGGCTGGGCACAGTCTGGCTCTGGGACAGGGTGTGGCTCTGGGACAGGGGCTGGGCACAGTCTGAGTCTGGGACAGGGGCTGGGCACAGTCTGGCTCTGGGACAGGGGCTGGGCACAGTCTGGCTCTGGGACAGGGGCTGGGCACAGTCTGAGTCTGGGACAGGGGCTGGCTCTGGAACAGGGGCTGGGCACAGTCTGGCTCTGGGACAGGGTCTGGACACAGTCGGGCTCTGGGACAGGGTCTGGACACAGTCGGGCTCTGGGACAGGGGCTGGGCACAGTCTGATTCTGGGACAGGGGCTGGGCACAGTCTGAGTCTGGGACAGGGGCTGGGCACAGTCTGAGTCTGGGACAGGGGCTGGCTCTGGGACAGGGGCTGGGGCTGGGCACAGTCTGAGTCTGGGACAGGGGCTGGGCACAGTTTTGGCTCTGGGACAGGGTCTGGCTCTGGGACAGGGGCTGGGCACAGTCTGGCTCTGGGACAGGGTCTGGGCACAGTCTGGCTCTGGGACAGGGGCAGGGCACAGTCTGAGTCTGGGACAGGGAGCTGGGCACAGTCTGAGTCTGGGACAGGGGCTGGGCACAGTCTGAGTCTGGGACAGGGGCTGGGCACAGTCTGAGTCTGGGACGGGGCTGGGCACAGTCTGGCTCTGGGACAGGGGCTGGGCACAGTCTGAGTCTGGGACAGGGGCTGGCTCTGGGACAGGGGCTGGGCACAGTCTGAGTCTGGGACAGGGGCTGGGCACAGTCTGGCTCTGGGACAGGGGCTGGGCACAGTCTGAGTCTGGGACAGGGGCTGGCTCTGGGACAGGGGCTGGGCACAGTCTGAGTCTGGGACGGGCTGGGCACAGTCTGGCTCTGGGACAGGGTCTGGCTCTGGGACAGGGGCTGGGCACAGTCTGAGTCTGGGACAGGGGCTGGCTCTGGGACAGGGGCTGGGCACAGTCTGAGTCTGGGACAGGAGCTGGGCACAGTCTGGCTCTGGGACAGGGTCTGGCTCTGGGACAGGGGCTGGGCAAAGTCTGAGTCTGGGACAGGGGCTGGCTCTGGGACAGGGGCTGGGCACAGTCTGGCTCTGGGACAGGGGCTGGGCACAGTCTGAGTCTGGGACAGGGGCTGGGCACAGTCTGAGTCTGGGACAGGGGCTGGCTCTGGGACAGGGGCTGGGCACAGTCTGAGTCTGGGACAGGGGCTGGCTCTGGGACAGGGGCTGGGCACAGTCTGAGTCTGGGACAGGGGCTGGGCACAGTCTGGCTCTGGGACAGGGTCTGGCTCTGGGACAGGGGCTGGGCACAGTCTGAGTCTGGGACAGGGGCTGGCTCTGGGACAGGGGCTGGGCACAGTCTGGCTCTGGGACAGGGGCTGGGCACAGTCTGGGACAGGGGCTGGGCACAGTCTGGCTCTGGGACAGGGGCTGGGCACAGTCTGAGTCTGGGACAGGGGCTGGCTCTGGGACAGGGTCTGGACACAGTCCGGCTCTGGGTCAGGGTCTGGACACAGTCGGGCTCTGGGACAGGGGCTGGGCACAGTCTGAGCCTGGGACAGGGGCTGGGCACAGTCTGAGTCTGGGACAGGGGCTGGGCACAGTCTGAGTCTGGGACAGGGGCTGGCTCTGGGACAGGGGCTGGGCACAGTCTGAGTCTGGGACGGGCTGGGCATAGTCTGAGTCTGGGACAGGGGCTGGGCACAGTCAGAGTCTGGGACAGGGGCTGGCTCTGGGACAGGGGCTGGGCATAGTCTGAGTCTGGGACAGGGGCTGGGCACAGTCTGGCTCTGGGACAGGGTCTGGACACAGTCGGGCTCTGGGACAGGGGCTGGGCACAGTCTGGCTCTGGAACATGGTCTGGACACAGTCGGGCTCTGGGACAGGGGCTGGGCACAGTCTGAGTCTGGGACAGGGGCTGGGCACAGTCTGAGTCTGGGACAGGGGCTGGCTCTGGGACAGGGGCTGGGCACAGTCTGAGTCTGGGACAGGGGCTGGGCACAGTCTGGCTCTGGGACAGGGTCTGGACACAGTCGGGCTTTGGGACAGGGGCTGGGCACAGTCTGAGTCTGGGACAGGGGCTGGGCACAGTCTGAGTCTGGGACAGGGGCTGGCTCTGGGACAGGGGCTGGGCACAGTCTGAGTCTGGGACAGGGGCTGGACACAGTCGGGCTCTGGGACAGGGGCTGGGCACAGTCTGGCTCTGGGACAGGGTCTGGACACAGTAGGGCTCTGGGACAGGGTCTGGGCACAGTCTGGCTCTGGGACAGGGTTTGGCTCTGGGACAGGGGCTGGGCACAGTCTGGCTCTGGGACAGGGTCTGGACACAGTCGGGCTCTGGGACAGGGGCTGGGCACAGTCTGGCTCTGGGACAGGGTCTGGACACAGTCGGGCTCTGGGACAGGGGCTGGGCACAGTCTGAGTCTGGGACAGGGGCTGGGCACAGTCTGGCTCTGGGACAGGGTCTGGACACAGTCGGGCTCTGGGACAGGGGCTGGGCACAGTCTGAGTCTGGGACAGGGGCTGGGCACAGTCTGGCTCTGGGACAGGGTCTGGACACAGTCGGGCTCTGGGACAGGGGCTGGGCACAGTCTGGCTCTGGGACAGGGTCTGGACACAGTCGGGCTCTGGGACAGGGGCTGGGCACAGTCTGAGTCTGGGACAGGGGCTGGGCACAGTCTGGCTCTGGGACAGGGTCTGGACACAGTCGGGCTCTGGGACAGGGGCTGGGCACAGTCTGGGGCTGGGCACAGTCTGAGTCTGGGACAGGGGCTGGGCACAGTCTGAGTCTGGGACAGGGGCTGGGCACAGTCTGAGTCTGGGACAGGGGCTGGGCACAGTCTGAGTCTGGGACAGGGGCTGGGCACAGTCTGAGTCTGGGACAGGGGCTGGGCACAGTCTGAGTCTGGGACAGGGGCTGGGCACAGTCTGAGTCTGGGACAGGGGCTGGGCACAGTCTGAGTCTGGGACAGGGGCTGGGCACAGTCTGGGGCTGGGCACAGTCTGAGTCTGGGACAGGGGCTGGGCACAGTCTGAGTCTGGGACAGGGGATGGGCACAGTCTGAGTCTGGGACAGGGGCTGGGCACAGTCTGAGTCTGGGACAGGGGCTGGGCACAGTCTGAGTCTGGGACAGGGGCTGGGCACAGTCTGAGTCTGGGACAGGGGCTGGGCACAGTCTGAGTCTGGGACAGGGGCTGGACACAGTCGGGCTCTGGGACAGGGGCTGGGCACAGTCTGGCTCTGGGACAGGGTCTGGACACAGTAGGGCTCTGGGACAGGGGCTGGGCACAGTCTGGCTCTGGGACAGGGGCTGGGCACAGTCTGAGTCTGGGACAGGGGCTGGGCACAGTCTGGCTCTGGGACAGGGGCTGGGCACAGTCTGAGTCTGGGACAGGGGCTGGGCACAGTCTGGCTCTGGGACAGGGTCTGGCTCTGGGACAGGGGCTGGGCACAGTCTGGCTCTGGGACAGGGTCTGGACACAGTCGGGCTCTGGGACAGGGGCTGGGCACAATCTGGCTCTGGGACAGGGTCTGGACACAGTCGGGCTCTGGGACAGGGGCTGGGCACAGTCTGAGTCTGGGACAGGGGCTGGGCACAGTCTGGCTCTGGGACAGGGTCTGGACACAGTCGGGCTCTGGGACAGGGGCTGGGCACAGTCTGAGTCTGGGACAGGGGCTGGGCACAGTCTGGCTCTTGGACAGGGTCTGGACACAGTCGGGCTCTGGGACAGGGGCTGGGCACAGTCTGGCTCTGGGACAGGGTCTGGACACAGTCGGGCTCTGGGACAGGGGCTGGGCACAGTCTGAGTCTGGGACAGGGGCTGGGCACAGTCTGGCTCTGGGACAGGGTCTGGACACAGTCTGGCTCTGGGACAGGGTCTGGACACAGTAGGGCTCTGGGACAGGGGCTGGGCACAGTCTGGCTCTGGGACAGGGGCTGGGCACAGTCTGAGTCTGGGACAGGGGCTGGGCACAGTCTGGCTCTGGGACAGGGGCTGGGCACAGTCTGAGTCTGGGACAGGGGCTGGGCACAGTCTGGCTCTGGGACAGGGTCTGGCTCTGGGACAGGGGCTGGGCACAGTCTGGCTCTGGGACAGGGTCTGGACACAGTCGGGCTCTGGGACAGGGGCTGGGCACAGTCTGGCTCTGGGACAGGGTCTGGACACAGTCGGGCTCTGGGACAGGGGCTGGGCACAGTCTGAGTCTGGGACAGGGGCTGGGCACAGTCTGGCTCTGGGACAGGGTCTGGACACAGTCGGGCTCTGGGACAGGGGCTGGGCACAGTCTGAGTCTGGGACAGGGGCTGGGCACAGTCTGGCTCTTGGACAGGGTCTGGACACAGTCGGGCTCTGGGACAGGGGCTGGGCACAGTCTGGCTCTGGGACAGGGTCTGGACACAGTCGGGCTCTGGGACAGGGGCTGGGCACAGTCTGAGTCTGGGACAGGGGCTGGGCACAGTCTGGCTCTGGGACAGGGTCTGGACACAGTCGGGCTCTGGGACAGGGGCTGGGCACAGTCTGAGTCTGGGACAGGGGCTGGGCACAGTCTGGCTCTGGGACAGGGTCTGGACACAGTCGGGCTCTGGGACAGGGGCTGGGCACAGTCTGGCTCTGGGACAGGGGCTGGGCACAGTCTGAGTCTGGGACAGGGGCTGGGCACAGTCTGAGTCTGGGACAGGGGCTGGGCACAGTCTGAGTCTGGGACAGGGGCTGGGCACAGTCTGAGTCTGGGACAGGGGCTGGGCACAGTCTGAGTCTGGGACAGGGGCTGGGCACAGTCTGAGTCTGGGACAGGGGCTGGGCACAGTCTGAGTCTGGGACAGGGGCTGGGCACAGTCTGAGTCTGGGACAGGGGCTGGGCACAGTCTGAGTCTGGGACAGGGGCTGGGCAGAGTCTGAGTCTGGGACAGGGGCTGGGCACAGTCTGAGTCTGGGACAGGGGCTGGGCACAGTCTGAGTCTGGGACAGGGGCTGGGCACAGTCTGAGTCTGGGACAGGGGCTGGGCACAGTCTGAGTCTGGGACAGGGGCTGGGCACAGTCTGAGTCTGGGACAGGGGCTGGGCACAGTCTGAGTCTGGGACAGGGGCTGGGCACAGTCTGAGTCTGGGACAGGGGCTGGACACAGTCTGAGTCTGGGACAGGGGCTGGGCACAGTCTGAGTCTGGGACAGGGGCTGGGCACAGTCTGGCTCTGGGACAGGGTCTGGGCACAGTCTGGCTCTGGGACAGGGTCTGGCTCTGGGACAGGGGCTGGGCAGAGTCTGAGTCTGGGACAGGGGCTGGGCACAGTCTGAGTCTGGGACAGGGGCTGGGCACAGTCTGAGTCTGGGACAGGGGCTGGGCACAGTCTGGCTCTGGGACAGGGTCTGGCTCTGGGACAGGGGCTGGGCACAGTCTGGCTCTGGGACAGGGTCTGGCTCTGGGACAGGGGCTGGGCAGAGTCTGAGTCTGGGACAGGGGCTGGGCACAGGCTGAGTCTGGGACAGGGGCTGGGCACAGTCTGAGTCTGGGACAGGGGCTGGGCACAGTCTGGCTCTGGGACAGGGGCTGGGCACAGTCTGGCTCTGGGACTGGGCAGAGTCTGAGTCTGGGACAGGGGCTGGGCACAGTCTGAGTCTGGAACAGGGGCTGGGCACAGTCTGAGTCTGGGACAGGGGCTGGGCACAGTCTGGCTCTGGGACAGGGTCTGGCTCTGGGACAGGGGCTGGGCACAGTCTGGCTCTGGGACAGGGTCTGGCTCTGGGACAGGGGCTGGGCAGAGTCTGAGTCTGGGACAGGGGCTGGGCACAGTCTGAGTCTGGGACAGGGGCTGGGCACAGTCTGAGTCTGGGACAGGGGCTGGGCACAGTCTGGCTCTGGGACAGGGTCTGGCTCTGGGACAGGGGCTGGGCACAGTCTGGCTCTGGGACAGGGTCTGGCTCTGGGACAGGGGCTGGGCAGAGTCTGAGTCTGGGACAGGGGCTGGGCACAGTCTGAGTCTGGGACAGGGGCTGGGCACAGTCTGAGTCTGGGACAGGGGCTGTGCACAGTCTGGCTCTGGGACAGGGTCTGGCTCTGGGACAGGGGCTGGGCAGAGTCTGAGTCTGGGACAGGGGCTGGGCACAGTCTGAGTCTGGGACAGGGGCTGGGCACAGTCTGAGTCTGGGACAGGGGCTGGGCACAGTCTGAGTCTGGGACAGGGGCTGGACAAAGTCGGGCTCTGGGACAGGGGCTGGGCACAGTCTGGCTCTGGGACAGGGTCTGGACACAGTAGGGCTCTGGGACAGGGGCTGGGCACAGTCTGGCTCTGGGACAGGGGCTGGGCACAGTCTGAGTCTGGGACAGGGGCTGGGCACAGTCTGGCTCTGGGACAGGGGCTGGGCACAGTCTGAGTCTGGGACAGGGGCTGGGCACAGTCTGGCTCTGGGACAGGGTCTGGCTCTGGGACAGGGGCTGGGCACAGTCTGGCTCTGGGACAGGGTCTGGACACAGTCGGGCTCTGGGACAGGGGCTGGGCACAGTCTGGCTCTGGGACAGGGTCTGGACACAGTCGGGCTCTGGGAGAGGGGCTGGGCACAGTCTGAGTCTGGGACAGGGGCTGGGCACAGTCTGGCTCTGGGACAGGGTCTGGACACAGTCGGGCTCTGGGACAGGGGCTGGGCACAGTCTGAGTCTGGGACAGGGGCTGGGCACAGTCTGGCTCTGGGACAGGGTCTGGACACAGTCGGGCTCTGGGACAGGGGCTGGGCACAGTCTGAGTCTGGGACAGGGGCTGGGCACAGTCTGGCTCTGGGACAGGGTCTGGACACAGTCGGGCTCTGGGACAGGGGCTGGGCACAGTCTGAGTCTGGGACAGGGGCTGGGCACAGTCTGGCTCTGGGACAGGGTCTGGACACAGTCGGGCTCTGGGACAGGGGCTGGGCACAGTCTGGCTCTGGGACAGGGGCTGGGCACAGTCTGAGTCTGGGACAGGGGCTGGGCACAGTCTGAGTCTGGGACAGGGGCTGGGCACAGTCTGAGTCTGGGACAGGGGCTGGGCACAGTCTGAGTCTGGGACAGGGGCTGGGCACAGTCTGAGTCTGGGACAGGGGCTGGGCACAGTCTGAGTCTGGGACAGGGGCTGGGCACAGTCTGAGTCTGGGACAGGGGCTGGGCACAGTCTGAGTCTGGGACAGGGGCTGGGCACAGTCTGAGTCTGGGACAGGGGCTGGGCACAGTCTGAGTCTGGGACAGGGGCTGGGCACAGTCTGAGTCTGGGACAGGGGCTGGGCAGAGTCTGAGTCTGGGACAGGGGCTGGGCACAGTCTGAGTCTGGGACAGGGGCTGGGCACAGTCTGAGTCTGGGACAGGGGCTGGGCACAGTCTGAGTCTGGGACAGGGGCTGGGCACAGTCTGAGTCTGGGACAGGGGCTGGGCACAGTCTGAGTCTGGGACAGGGGCTGGGCACAGTCTGAGTCTGGGACAGGGGCTGGGCACAGTCTGAGTCTGGGACAGGGGCTGGACACAGTCTGAGTCTGGGACAGGGGCTGGGCACAGTCTGAGTCTGGGACAGGGGCTGGGCACAGTCTGGCTCTGGGACAGGGTCTGGGCACAGTCTGGCTCTGGGACAGGGTCTGGCTCTGGGACAGGGGCTGGGCAGAGTCTGAGTCTGGGACAGGGGCTGGGCACAGTCTGAGTCTGGGACAGGGGCTGGGCACAGTCTGAGTCTGGGACAGGGGCTGGGCACAGTCTGGCTCTGGGACAGGGTCTGGCTCTGGGACAGGGGCTGGGCACAGTCTGGCTCTGGGACAGGGTCTGGCTCTGGGACAGGGGCTGGGCAGAGTCTGAGTCTGGGACAGGGGCTGGGCACAGGCTGAGTCTGGGACAGGGGCTGGGCACAGTCTGAGTCTGGGACAGGGGCTGGGCACAGTCTGGCTCTGGGACAGGGTCTGGCTCTGGGACAGGGGCTGGGCACAGTCTGGCTCTGGGACTGGGCAGAGTCTGAGTCTGGGACAGGGGCTGGGCACAGTCTGAGTCTGGAACAGGGGCTGGGCACAGTCTGAGTCTGGGACAGGGGCTGGGCACAGTCTGGCTCTGGGACAGGGTCTGGCTCTGGGACAGGGGCTGGGCACAGTCTGGCTCTGGGACAGGGTCTGGCTCTGGGACAGGGGCTGGGCAGAGTCTGAGTCTGGGACAGGGGCTGGGCACAGTCTGAGTCTGGGACAGGGGCTGGGCACAGTCTGAGTCTGGGACAGGGGCTGGGCACAGTCTGGCTCTGGGACAGGGTCTGGCTCTGGGACAGGGGCTGGGCACAGTCTGGCTCTGGGACAGGGTCTGGCTCTGGGACAGGGGCTGGGCAGAGTCTGAGTCTGGGACAGGGGCTGGGCACAGTCTGAGTCTGGGACAGGGGCTGGGCACAGTCTGAGTCTGGGACAGGGGCTGGGCACAGTCTGGCTCTGGGACAGGGTCTGGCTCTGGGACAGGGGCTGGGCAGAGTCTGAGTCTGGGACAGGGGCTGGGTACAGTCTGAGTCTGGGACAGGGGCTGGGCACAGTCTGGCTCTGGGACAGGGGCTGGGCACAGTCTGGCTCTGGGACAGGGGCTGGGCACAGTCTGAGTCTGGGACAGGGGCTGGACACAGTCGGGCTCTGGGACAGGGTCTGGCTCTGGGACAGGGGCTGGGCACAGTCTGGCTCTGGGACAGGGGCTGGGCACAGTCTGAGTCTGGGACAGGGGCTGGGCACAGTCTGGCTCTGGGACAGGGTCTGGCTCTGGGACAGGGGCTGGGCACAGTCTGGCTCTGGGACAGGGTCTGGACACAGTCGGGCTCTGGGACAGGGGCTGGGCACAGTCTGGCTCTGGGACAGGGTCTGGACACAGTCGGGCTCTGGGACAGGGGCTGGGCACAGTCTGAGTCTGGGACAGGGGCTGGGCACAGTCTGGCTCTGGGACAGGGTCTGGACACAGTCGGGCTCTGGGACAGGGGCTGGGCACAGTCTGAGTCTGGGACAGGGGCTGGGCACAGTCTGGCTCTGGGACAGGGTCTGGACACAGTCGGGCTCTGGGACAGGGGCTGGGCACAGTCTGGCTCTGGGACAGGGTCTGGACACAGTCGGGCTCTGGGACAGGGGCTGGGCACAGTCTGAGTCTGGGACAGGGGCTGGGCACAGTCTGGCTCTGGGACAGGGTCTGGACACAGTCGGGCTCTGGGACAGGGGCTGGGCACAGTCTGAGTCTGGGACAGGGGCTGGGCACAGTCTGGCTCTGGGACAGGGTCTGGACACAGTCGGGCTCTGGGACAGGGGCTGGGCACAGTCTGGCTCTGGGACAGGGGCTGGGCACAGTCTGAGTCTGGGACAGGGGCTGGGCACAGTCTGAGTCTGGGACAGGGGCTGGGCACAGTCTGAGTCTGGGACAGGGGCTGGCCACAGTCTGAGTCTGGGACAGGGGCTGGCCACAGTCTGAGTCTGGGACAGGGGCTGGGCACAGTCTGAGTCTGGGACAGGGGCTGGGCACAGTCTGATTCTGGGACAGGGGCTGGGCACAGTCTGAGTCTGGGACAGGGGCTGGGCACAGTCTGAGTCTGGGACAGGGGCTGGGCACAGTCTGAGTCTGGGACAGGGGCTGGGCACAGTCTGAGTCTGGGACAGGGGCTGGGCACAGTCTGGGACAGGGGCTGGGCACAGTCTGAGTCTGGGACAGGGGCTGGGCACAGTCTGAGTCTGGGACAGGGACTGGGCACAGTCTGAGTCTGGGACAGGGGCTGGGCACAGTCTGAGTCTGGGACAGGGGCTGGGCAGAGTCTGAGTCTGGGACAGGGGCTGGGCACAGTCTGAGTCTGGGACAGGGGCTGGGACAGGGGCTGGGCACAGTCTGGCTCTGGGACAGGGGCTGGGCAGAGTCTGAGTCTGGGACAGGGGCTGGGCACAGTCTGAGTCTGGAACAGGGGCTGGGCACAGTCTGAGTCTGGGACAGGGGCTGGGCACAGTCTGGCTCTGGGACAGGGTCTGGCTCTGGGACAGGGGCTGGGCACAGTCTGGCTCTGGGACAGGGTCTGGCTCTGGGACAGGGGCTGGGCAGAGTCTGAGTCTGGGACAGGGGCTGGGCACAGTCTGAGTCTGGGACAGGGGCTGGGCACAGTCTGAGTCTGGGACAGGGGCTGGACACAGTCGGGCTCTGGGACAGGGTCTGGCTCTGGGACAGGGGCTGGGCACAGTCTGGCTCTGGGACAGGGGCTGGGCACAGTCTGAGTCTGGGACAGGGGCTGGGCACAGTCTGGCTCTGGGACAGGGTCTGGCTCTGGGACAGGGGCTGGGCACAGTCTGGCTCTGGGACAGGGTCTGGACACAGTCGGGCTCTGGGACAGGGGCTGGGCACAGTCTGGCTCTGGGACAGGGTCTGGACACAGTCGGGCTCTGGGACAGGGGCTGGGCACAGTCTGAGTCTGGGACAGGGGCTGGGCACAGTCTGGCTCTGGGACAGGGTCTGGACACAGTCGGGCTCTGGGACAGGGGCTGGGCACAGTCTGAGTCTGGGACAGGGGCTGGGCACAGTCTGGCTCTGGGACAGGGTCTGGACACAGTCGGGCTCTGGGACAGGGGCTGGGCACAGTCTGGCTCTGGGACAGGGTCTGGACACAGTCGGGCTCTGGGACAGGGGCTGGGCACAGTCTGAGTCTGGGACAGGGGCTGGGCACAGTCTGGCTCTGGGACAGGGTCTGGACACAGTCGGGCTCTGGGACAGGGGCTGGGCACAGTCTGAGTCTGGGACAGGGGCTGGGCACAGTCTGGCTCTGGGACAGGGTCTGGACACAGTCGGGCTCTGGGACAGGGGCTGGGCACAGTCTGGCTCTGGGACAGGGGCTGGGCACAGTCTGAGTCTGGGACAGGGGCTGGGCACAGTCTGAGTCTGGGACAGGGGCTGGGCACAGTCTGAGTCTGGGACAGGGGCTGGGCACAGTCTGAGTCTGGGACAGGGGCTGGGCACAGTCTGAGTCTGGGACAGGGGCTGGGCACAGTCTGAGTCTGGGACAGGGGCTGGGCACAGTCTGAGTCTGGGACAGGGGCTGGGCACAGTCTGAGTCTGGGACAGGGGCTGGCCACAGTCTGAGTCTGGGACAGGGGCTGGCCACAGTCTGAGTCTGGGACAGGGGCTGGGCACAGTCTGAGTCTGGGACAGGGGCTGGGCACAGTCTGAGTCTGGGACAGGGGCTGGGCACAGTCTGAGTCTGGGACAGGGGCTGGGCACAGTCTGAGTCTGGGACAGGGGCTGGGCACAGTCTGAGTCTGGGACAGGGGCTGGGCACAGTCTGAGTCTGGGACAGGGGCTGGGCACAGTCTGGGACAGGGGCTGGGCACAGTCTGAGTCTGGGACAGGGGCTGGGCACAGTCTGAGTCTGGGACAGGGACTGGGCACAGTCTGAGTCTGGGACAGGGGCTGGGCAGAGTCTGAGTCTGGGACAGGGGCTGGGCACAGTCTGAGTCTGGGACAGGGGCTGGGCACAGTCTGAGTCTGGGACAGGGGCTGGGCACAGTCTGAGTCTGGGACAGGGGCTGGGCACAGTCTGAGTCTGGGACAGGGGCTGGGCACAGTCTGAGTCTGGGACAGGGGCTGGGCACAGTCTGAGTCTGGGACAGGGGCTGGGCACAGTCTGAGTCTGGGACAGGGGCTGGACACAGTCTGAGTCTGGGACAGGGGCTGGGCACAGTCTGAGTCTGGGACAGGGGCTGGGCACAGTCTGGCTCTGGGACAGGGTCTGGGCACAGTCTGGCTCTGGGACAGGGTCTGGCTCTGGGACAGGGGCTGGGCAGAGTCTGAGTCTGGGACAGGGGCTGGGCACAGTCTGAGTCTGGGACAGGCCCTGGACACAGTCTGGCTCAGGGACAGGGTCTGGCTCTGGGACAGGGGCTGGGCACAGTCTGGCTCTGGGACAGGGTCTGGCTCTGGGACAGGGGCTGGGCAGAGTCTGAGTCTGGGACAGGGGCTGGGCACAGTCTGAGTCTGGGACAGGGGCTGGGCACAGTCTGAGTCTGGACTGGGGCTGGGCACAGTCTGGCTCTGGGACAGGGTCTGGCTCTGGACAGGGCTGGGCACAGTCTGGCTCTGGGACAGGGTCTGGCTCTGGGACAGGGGCTGGGCAGAGTCTGAGTCTGGGACAGGGGCTGGGCACAGGCGAGTCTGGGACAGGGGCTGGCACAGTCTGAGTTGGCTGGGGACATGGGCTGGGACAGTCGTGGCTCTGGGACAGGGCTGGCACAGTCTGAGTCTGGGACAGGGGCTGGGCACAGTCTGGCTCGGACTGGGACAGGCTGGGACAGTCTGGCTCTGGGACAGGGGCTGGGCTGAGTCTGAGTCTGGGACAGGGGCTGGGACAGGGGGTCTGGGACAGGGGCTGGGCACAGTCTGAGTCTGGGACAGGGGCTCTGGGACAGTCTGGTCTGGGACAGGGTCTGGTCACAGTCTGGGACAGGGCTCTGGGACAGTCTGAGTCTGGGACAGGGGCTGGCAAGTCGGTCTGGGACAGGGCTGCTCTGGGCTGGGCACAGTCTGGCTCTGGGACAGGGGCTGGGCACAGTCTGAGTCTGGGACAGGGGCTGGGCACAGTCTGAGTCTGGGACAGGGGCTGGCTCTGGGACAGGGGCTGGGCACAGTCTGAGTCTGGGACAGGGGGTGGCTCTGGGACAGGGGCTGGGCACAGTCTGAGTCTGGGACAGGGGCTGGGCACAGTCTGGCTCTGGGACAGGGTCTGGCTCTGGGACAGGGGCTGGGCACAGTCTGAGTCTGGGACAGGGGCTGGCTCTGGGACAGGGGCTGGGCACAGTCTGGCTCTGGGACAGGGGCTGGGCACAGTCTGGGACAGGGGCTGGGCACAGTCTGGCTCTGGGACAGGGGCTGGGCACAGTCTGAGTCTGAGACAGGGGCTGGCTCTGGGACAGGGTCTGGACACAGTCCGGCTCTGGGTCAGGGTCTGGACACAGTCGGGCTCTGGGACAGGGGCTGGGCACAGTCTGAGCCTGGGACAGGGGCTGGGCACAGTCTGAGTCTGGGACAGGGGCTGGGCACAGTCTGAGTCTGGGACAGGGGCTGGCTCTGGGACAGGGGCTGGGCACAGTCTGAGGCTGGGACGGGCTGGGCATAGTCTGAGTCTGGGACAGGGGCTGGGCACAGTCAGAGTCTGGGACAGGGTCTGGCTCTGGGACAGGGGCTGGGCATAGTCTGAGTCTGGGACAGGGGCTGGGCACAGTCTGGCTCTGGGACAGGGTCTGGACACAGTCGGGCTCTGGGACAGGGGCTGGGCACAGTCTGGCTCTGGAACATGGTCTGGACACAGTCGGGCTCTGGGACAGGGGCTGGGCACAGTCTGAGTCTGGGACAGGGGCTGGGCACAGTCTGAGTCTGGGACAGGGGCTGGCTCTGGGACAGGGGCTGGGCACAGTCTGAGTCTGGGACAGGGGCTGGGCACAGTCTGGCTCTGGGACAGGGTCTGGACACAGTCGGGCTTTGGGACAGGGGCTGGGCACAGTCTGAGTCTGGGACAGGGGCTGGGCACAGTCTGAGTCTGGGACAGGGGCTGGCTCTGGGACAGGGGCTGGGCACAGTCTGAGTCTGGGACAGGGGCTGGACACAGTCGGGCTCTGGGACAGGGGCTGGGCACAGTCTGGCTCTGGGACAGGGTCTGGACACAGTCTGGCTCTGGGACAGGGTTTGGCTCTGGGACAGGGTTTGGCTCTGGGACAGGGGCTGGGCACAGTCTGGCTCTGGGACAGGGTCTGGACACAGTCGGGCTCTGGGACAGGGGCTGGGCACAGTCTGGCTCTGGGACAGGGTCTGGACACAGTCGGGCTCTGGGACAGGGGCTGGGCACAGTCTGAGTCTGGGACAGGGGCTGGGCACAGTCTGGCTCTGGGACAGGGTCTGGACACAGTCGGGCTCTGGGACAGGGGCTGGGCACAGTCTGAGTCTGGGACAGGGGCTGGGCACAGTCTGGCTCTGGGACAGGGTCTGGACACAGTCGGGCTCTGGGACAGGGGCTGGGCACAGTCTGGCTCTGGGACAGGGTCTGGACACAGTCGGGCTCTGGGACAGGGGCTGGGCACAGTCTGAGTCTGGGACAGGGGCTGGGCACAGTCTGGCTCTGGGACAGGGTCTGGACACAGTCGGGCTCTGGGACAGGGGCTGGGCACAGTCTGAGTCTGGGACAGGGGCTGGGCACAGTCTGAGTCTGGGACAGGGGCTGGGCACAGTCTGAGTCTGGGACAGGGGCTGGGCACAGTCTGAGTCTGGGACAGGGGCTGGGCACAGTCTGAGTCTGGGACAGGGGCTGGGCACAGTCTGAGTCTGGGACAGGGGCTGGGCACAGTCTGAGTCTGGGACAGGGGCTGGGCACAGTCTGAGTCTGGGACAGGGGCTGGGCACAGTCTGAGTCTGGGACAGGGGCTGGGCACAGTCTGAGTCTGGGACAGGGGCTGGGCACAGTCTGAGTCTGGGACAGGGGCTGGCCACAGTCTGAGTCTGGGACAGGGGCTGGGCACAGTCTGAGTCTGGGACAGGGGCTGGGCACAGTCTGAGTCTGGGACAGGGGCTGGGCACAGTCTGAGTCTGGGACAGGGGCTGGGCACAGTCTGAGTCTGGGACAGGGGCTGGGCACAGTCTGAGTCTGGGACAGGGGCTGGGCACAGTCTGAGTCTGGGACAGGGGCTGGGCACAGTCTGGGGCTGGGCACAGTCTGAGTCTGGGACAGGGGCTGGGCACAGTCTGAGTCTGGGACAGGGGCTGGGCACAGTCTGAGTCTGGGACAGGGGCTGGGCACAGTCTGAGTCTGGGACAGGGGCTGGGCACAGTCTGAGTCTGGGACAGGGGCTGGGCACAGTCTGAGTCTGGGACAGGGGCTGGGCACAGTCTGAGTCTGGGACAGGGGCTGGACACAGTCGGGCTCTGGGACAGGGGCTGGGCACAGTCTGGCTCTGGGACAGGGTCTGGACACAGTAGGGCTCTGGGACAGGGGCTGGGCACAGTCTGGCTCTGGGACAGGGGCTGGGCACAGTCTGAGTCTGGGACAGGGGCTGGGCACAGTCTGGCTCTGGGACAGGGGCTGGGCACAGTCTGAGTCTGGGACAGGGGCTGGGCACAGTCTGGCTCTGGGACAGGGTCTGGCTCTGGGACAGGGGCTGGGCACAGTCTGGCTCTGGGACAGGGTCTGGACACAGTCGGGCTCTGGGACAGGGGCTGGGCACAGTCTGGCTCTGGGACAGGGTCTGGACACAGTCGGGCTCTGGGACAGGGGCTGGGCACAGTCTGAGTCTGGGACAGGGGCTGGGCACAGTCTGGCTCTGGGACAGGGTCTGGACACAGTCGGGCTCTGGGACAGGGGCTGGGCACAGTCTGAGTCTGGGACAGGGGCTGGGCACAGTCTGGCTCTGGGACAGGGTCTGGACACAGTCGGGCTCTGGGACAGGGGCTGGGCACAGTCTGGCTCTGGGACAGGGTCTGGACACAGTCGGGCTCTGGGACAGGGGCTGGGCACAGTCTGAGTCTGGGACAGGGGCTGGGCACAGTCTGGCTCTGGGACAGGGTCTGGACACAGTCGGGCTCTGGGACAGGGGCTGGGCACAGTCTGAGTCTGGGACAGGGGCTGGGCACAGTCTGGCTCTGGGACAGGGTCTGGACACAGTCGGGCTCTGGGACAGGGGCTGGGCACAGTCTGGCTCTGGGACAGGGGCTGGGCACAGTCTGAGTCTGGGACAGGGGCTGGGCACAGTCTGAGTCTGGGACAGGGGCTGGGCACAGTCTGAGTCTGGGACAGGGGCTGGGCACAGTCTGAGTCTGGGACAGGGGCTGGGCACAGTCTGAGTCTGGGACAGGGGCTGGGCACAGTCTGAGTCTGGGACAGGGGCTGGGCACAGTCTGAGTCTGGGACAGGGGCTGGGCACAGTCTGAGTCTGGGACAGGGGCTGGGCACAGTCTGAGTCTGGGACAGGGGCTGGGCACAGTCTGAGTCTGGGACAGGGGCTGGGCACAGTCTGAGTCTGGGACAGGGGCTGGGCACAGTCTGAGTCTGGGACAGGGGCTGGGCACAGTCTGAGTCTGGGACAGGGGCTGGGCACAGTCTGAGTCTGGGACAGGGGCTGGGCACAGTCTGAGTCTGGGACAGGGGCTGGGCACAGTCTGAGTCTGGGACAGGGGCTGGGCACAGTCTGAGTCTGGGACAGGGGCTGGGCACAGTCTGAGTCTGGGACAGGGGCTGGGCACAGTCTGAGTCTGGGACAGGGGCTGGGCACAGTCTGAGTCTGGGACAGGGGCTGGGCACAGTCTGGCTCTGGGACAGGGTCTGGGCACAGTCTGGGCTCTGGGACAGGGTCTGGCTCTGGGACAGGGGCTGGGCAGAGTCTGAGTCTGGGACAGGGGCTGGGCACAGTCTGAGTCTGGGACAGGGGCTGGGCACAGTCTGAGTCTGGGACAGGGGCTGGGCACAGTCTGGCTCTGGGACAGGGTCTGGCTCTGGGACAGGGGCTGGGCACAGTCTGGCTCTGGGACAGGGTCTGGCTCTGGGACAGGGGCTGGGCAGAGTCTGAGTCTGGGACAGGGGCTGGGCACAGGCTGAGTCTGGGACAGGGGCTGGGCACAGTCTGAGTCTGGGACAGGGGCTGGGCACAGTCTGGCTCTGGGACAGGGTCTGGCTCTGGGACAGGGGCTGGGCACAGTCTGGCTCTGGGACTGGGCAGAGTCTGAGTCTGGGACAGGGGCTGGGCACAGTCTGAGTCTGGAACAGGGGCTGGGCACAGTCTGAGTCTGGGACAGGGGCTGGGCACAGTCTGGCTCTGGGACAGGGTCTGGCTCTGGGACAGGGGCTGGGCACAGTCTGGCTCTGGGACAGGGTCTGGCTCTGGGACAGGGGCTGGGCAGAGTCTGAGTCTGGGACAGGGGCTGGGCACAGTCTGAGTCTGGGACAGGGGCTGGGCACAGTCTGAGTCTGGGACAGGGGCTGGGCACAGTCTGGCTCTGGGACAGGGTCTGGCTCTGGGACAGGGGCTGGGCACAGTCTGGCTCTGGGACAGGGTCTGGCTCTGGGACAGGGGCTGGGCAGAGTCTGAGTCTGGGACAGGGGCTGGGCACAGTCTGAGTCTGGGACAGGGGCTGGGCACAGTCTGAGTCTGGGACAGGGGCTGGGCACAGTCTGGCTCTGGGACAGGGGCTGGCACAGTCTGAGTCTGGGACAGGGGCTGGGCACAGTCTGAGCTCTGGGACAGGGGCTGGGCACAGTCTGAGTCTGGGACAGGGGCTGGGCACAGTCTGAGTCTGGGACAGGGGCTGGGCACAGTCTGAGTCTGGGACAGGGGCTGGGCACAGTCTGAGTCTGGGACAGGGCTGGCACAGTCTGAGTCTGGGACAGGGGCTGGGCACAGTCTGAGTCTGGGACAGGGGCTGGGCACAGTCTGAGTCTGGGACAGGGGCTGGGCACAGTCTGAGTCTGGGACAGGGGCTGGGCACAGTCTGAGTCTGGGACAGGGGCTGGGCACAGTCTGGCTCTGGGACAGGGGCTGGGCACAGTCTGGCTCTGGGACAGGGGCTGGGCACAGTCTGAGTCTGGGACAGGGGCTGGGCACAGTCTGAGTCTGGGACAGGGGCTGGGCACAGTCTGAGTCTGGGACAGGGGCTGGGCACAGTCTGAGTCTGGGACAGGGGCTGGCTCTGGGACAGGGGCTGGGCACAGTCTGGCTCTGGGACAGGGGCTGGCTCTGGGACAGGGGCTGGGCACAGTCTGGCTCTGGGACAGGGGCTGGCTCTGGGACAGGGGCTGGGCACAGTCTGTCTCTGGGACAGGGGCTGGGCACAGTCTGGCTCTGGGACGGGGCTGGCTCTGGGACAGGGGCTGGGCACAGTCTGTCTCTGGGACAGGGGCTGGGCACAGTCTGGCTCTGGGACAGGGGCTGAGTCTGGGACAGGGGCTGGGCACAGTCTGAGTCTGGGACAGGGGCTGGGCACAGTCTGGCTCTGGGACAGGGTCTGGGCACAGTCTGGCTCTGGGACAGGGTCTGGCTCTGGGACAGGGGCTGGGCAGAGTCTGAGTCTGGGACAGGGGCTGGGCACAGTCTGAGTCTGGGACAGGGCCTGGACACAGTCTGGCTCTGGGACAGGGTCTGGCTCTGGGACAGGGGCTGGGCACAGTCTGGCTCTGGGACAGGGTCTGGCTCTGGGACAGGGGCTGGGCAGAGTCTGAGTCTGGGACAGGGGCTGGGCACAGTCTGAGTCTGGGACAGGGGCTGGGCACAGTCTGAGTCTGGGACAGGGGCTGGGCACAGTCTGGCTCTGGGACAGGGGCTGGCTCTGGGACAGGGGCTGGGCACAGTCTGGCTCTGGGACAGGGGCTGGGCAGAGTCTGGGACAGGGGCTGGGCACAGGCTGAGTCTGGGACAGGGGCTGGGCACAGTCTGAGTCTGGGACAGGGGCTGGGCACAGTCTGGCTCTGGGACAGGGGCTGGGACAGGGGCTGGGCACAGTCTGGCTCTGGGACAGGGGCTGGGCAGAGTCTGAGTCTGGGACAGGGGCTGGGCACAGTCTGAGTCTGGAACAGGGGCTGGGCACAGTCTGAGTCTGGGACAGGGGCTGGGCACAGTCTGGCTCTGGGACAGGGTCTGGCTCTGGGACAGGGGCTGGGCACAGTCTGGCTCTGGGACAGGGTCTGGCTCTGGGACAGGGGCTGGGCAGAGTCTGAGTCTGGGACAGGGGCTGGGCACAGTCTGAGTCTGGGACAGGGGCTGGGCACAGTCTGAGTCTGGGACAGGGGCTGGACACAGTCTGGCTCTGGGACAGGGTCTGGCTCTGGGACAGGGGCTGGGCACAGTCTGGCTCTGGGACAGGGGCTGGGCACAGTCTGAGTCTGGGACAGGGGCTGGGCACAGTCTGGCTCTGGGACAGGGTCTGGCTCTGGGACAGGGGCTGGGCACAGTCTGGCTCTGGGACAGGGTCTGGACACAGTCGGGCTCTGGGACAGGGGCTGGGCACAGTCTGGCTCTGGGACAGGGTCTGGACACAGTCGGGCTCTGGGACAGGGGCTGGGCACAGTCTGAGTCTGGGACAGGGGCTGGGCACAGTCTGGCTCTGGGACAGGGTCTGGACACAGTCGGGCTCTGGGACAGGGGCTGGGCACAGTCTGAGTCTGGGACAGGGGCTGGGCACAGTCTGGCTCTGGGACAGGGTCTGGACACAGTCGGGCTCTGGGACAGGGGCTGGGCACAGTCTGGCTCTGGGACAGGGTCTGGACACAGTCGGGCTCTGGGACAGGGGCTGGGCACAGTCTGAGTCTGGGACAGGGGCTGGGCACAGTCTGGCTCTGGGACAGGGTCTGGACACAGTCGGGCTCTGGGACAGGGGCTGGGCACAGTCTGAGTCTGGGACAGGGGCTGGGCACAGTCTGGCTCTGGGACAGGGTCTGGACACAGTCGGGCTCTGGGACAGGGGCTGGGCACAGTCTGGCTCTGGGACAGGGGCTGGGCACAGTCTGAGTCTGGGACAGGGGCTGGGCACAGTCTGAGTCTGGGACAGGGGCTGGGCACAGTCTGAGTCTGGGACAGGGGCTGGGCACAGTCTGAGTCTGGGACAGGGGCTGGGCACAGTCTGAGTCTGGGACAGGGGCTGGGCACAGTCTGAGTCTGGGACAGGGGCTGGGCACAGTCTGAGTCTGGGACAGGGGCTGGGCACAGTCTGAGTCTGGGACAGGGGCTGGGCACAGTCTGAGTCTGGGACAGGGGCTGGGCACAGTCTGAGTCTGGGACAGGGGCTGGGCACAGTCTGAGTCTGGGACAGGGGCTGGGCACAGTCTGAGTCTGGGACAGGGGCTGGGCACAGTCTGAGTCTGGGACAGGGGCTGGGCACAGTCTGAGTCTGGGACAGGGGCTGGGCACAGTCTGAGTCTGGGACAGGGGCTGGGCACAGTCTGAGTCTGGGACAGGGGCTGGGCACAGTCTGAGTCTGGGACAGGGGCTGGGCACAGTCTGAGTCTGGGACAGGGGCTGGGCACAGTCTGAGTCTGGGACAGGGGCTGGGCACAGTCTGAGTCTGGGACAGGGGCTGGGCACAGTCTGAGTCTGGGACAGGGGCTGGGCACAGTCTGAGTCTGGGACAGGGGCTGGGCACAGTCTGAGTCTGGGACAGGGGCTGGGCACAGTCTGAGTCTGGGACAGGGGCTGGGCACAGTCTGAGTCTGGGACAGGGGCTGGGCACAGTCTGAGTCTGGGACAGGGGCTGGGCACAGTCTGAGTCTGGGACAGGGGCTGGGCACAGTCTGAGTCTGGGACAGGGGCTGGGCACAGTCTGAGTCTGGGACAGGGGCTGGACACAGTCTGAGTCTGGGACAGGGGCTGGGCACAGTCTGAGTCTGGGACAGGGGCTGGGCACAGTCTGGCTCTGGGACAGGGTCTGGGCACAGTCTGGCTCTGGGACAGGGTCTGGCTCTGGGACAGGGGCTGGGCAGAGTCTGAGTCTGGGACAGGGGCTGGGCACAGTCTGAGTCTGGGACAGGGCCTGGACACAGTCTGGCTCTGGGACAGGGTCTGGCTCTGGGACAGGGGCTGGGCACAGTCTGGCTCTGGGACAGGGTCTGGCTCTGGGACAGGGGCTGGGCAGAGTCTGAGTCTGGGACAGGGGCTGGGCACAGTCTGAGTCTGGGACAGGGGCTGGGCACAGTCTGAGTCTGGGACAGGGGCTGGGCACAGTCTGGCTCTGGGACAGGGTCTGGCTCTGGGACAGGGGCTGGGCACAGTCTGGCTCTGGGACAGGGTCTGGCTCTGGGACAGGGGCTGGGCAGAGTCTGAGTCTGGGACAGGGGCTGGGCACAGGCTGAGTCTGGGACAGGGGCTGGGCACAGTCTGAGTCTGGGACAGGGGCTGGGCACAGTCTGGCTCTGGGACAGGGTCTGGCTCTGGGACAGGGGCTGGGCACAGTCTGGCTCTGGGACTGGGCAGAGTCTGAGTCTGGGACAGGGGCTGGGCACAGTCTGGCTCTGGGACAGGGGCTGGGCACAGTCTGGCTCTGGGACAGGGGCTGGGCACAGTCTGGCTCTGGGACAGGGGCTGGGCACAGTCTGAGTCTGGGACAGGGGCTGGGCACAGTCTGAGTCTGGGACAGGGGCTGGGCACAGTCTGAGTCTGGGACAGGGGCTGGGCACAGTCTGAGTCTGGGACAGGGGCTGGCTCTGGGACAGGGGCTGGGCACAGTCTGGCTCTGGGACAGGGGCTGGCTCTGGGACAGGGGCTGGGCACAGTCTGGCTCTGGGACAGGGGCTGGCTCTGGGACAGGGGCTGGGCACAGTCTGTCTCTGGGACAGGGGCTGGGCACAGTCTGGCTCTGGGACGGGGCTGGCTCTGGGACAGGGGCTGGGCACAGTCTGTCTCTGGGACAGGGGCTGGGCACAGTCTGGCTCTGGGACAGGGGCTGAGTCTGGGACAGGGGCTGGGCACAGTCTGAGTCTGGGACAGGGGCTGGGCACAGTCTGGCTCTGGGACAGGGTCTGGGCACAGTCTGGCTCTGGGACAGGGTCTGGCTCTGGGACAGGGGCTGGGCAGAGTCTGAGTCTGGGACAGGGGCTGTGCACAGTCTGAGTCTGGGACAGGGCCTGGACACAGTCTGGCTCTGGGACAGGGTCTGGCTCTGGGACAGGGGCTGGGCACAGTCTGGCTCTGGGACAGGGTCTGGCTCTGGGACAGGGGCTGGTCAGAGTCTGAGTCTGGGACAGGGGCTGGGCACAGTCTGAGTCTGGGACAGGGGCTGGGCACAGTCTGAGTCTGGGACAGGGGCTGGGCACAGTCTGGCTCTGGGACAGGGGCTGGCTCTGGGACAGGGGCTGGGCACAGTCTGGCTCTGGGACAGGGGCTGGGCAGAGTCTGGGACAGGGGCTGGGCACAGGCTGAGTCTGGGACAGGGGCTGGGCACAGTCTGAGTCTGGGACAGGGGCTGGGCACAGTCTGGCTCTGGGACAGGGGCTGGGACAGGGGCTGGGCACAGTCTGGCTCTGGGACAGGGGCTGGGCAGAGTCTGAGTCTGGGACAGGGGCTGGGCACAGTCTGAGTCTGGAACAGGGGCTGGGCACAGTCTGAGTCTGGGACAGGGGCTGGGCACAGTCTGGCTCTGGGACAGGGTCTGGCTCTGGGACAGGGGCTGGGCACAGTCTGGCTCTGGGACAGGGTCTGGCTCTGGGACAGGGGCTGGGCAGAGTCTGAGTCTGGGACAGGGGCTGGGCACAGTCTGAGTCTGGGACAGGGGCTGGGCACAGTCTGAGTCTGGGACAGGGGCTGGACACAGTCGGGCTCTGGGACAGGGTCTGGCTCTGGGACAGGGGCTGGGCACAGTCTGGCTCTGGGACAGGGGCTGGGCACAGTCTGAGTCTGGGACAGGGGCTGGGCACAGTCTGGCTCTGGGACAGGGTCTGGCTCTGGGACAGGGGCTGGGCACAGTCTGGCTCTGGGACAGGGTCTGGACACAGTCGGGCTCTGGGACAGGGGCTGGGCACAGTCTGGCTCTGGGACAGGGTCTGGACACAGTCGGGCTCTGGGACAGGGGCTGGGCACAGTCTGAGTCTGGGACAGGGGCTGGGCACAGTCTGGCTCTGGGACAGGGTCTGGACACAGTCGGGCTCTGGGACAGGGGCTGGGCACAGTCTGAGTCTGGGACAGGGGCTGGGCACAGTCTGACTCTGGGACAGGGTCTGGACACAGTCGGGCTCTGGGACAGGGGCTGGGCACAGTCTGGCTCTGGGACAGGGTCTGGACACAGTCGGGCTCTGGGACAGGGGCTGGGCACAGTCTGAGTCTGGGACAGGGGCTGGGCACAGTCTGGCTCTGGGACAGGGTCTGGACACAGTCGGGCTCTGGGACAGGGGCTGGGCACAGTCTGAGTCTGGGACAGGGGCTGGGCACAGTCTGGCTCTGGGACAGGGTCTGGACACAGTCGGGCTCTGGGACAGGGGCTGGGCACAGTCTGGCTCTGGGACAGGGGCTGGGCACAGTCTGAGTCTGGGACAGGGGCTGGGCACAGTCTGAGTCTGGGACAGGGGCTGGGCACAGTCTGAGTCTGGGACAGGGGCTGGGCACAGTCTGAGTCTGGGACAGGGGCTGGGCACAGTATGAGTCTGGGACAGGGGCTGGGCACAGTCTGAGTCTGGGACAGGGGCTGGGCACAGTCTGAGTCTGGGACAGGGGCTGGGCACAGTCTGAGTCTGGGACAGGGGCTGGCCACAGTCTGAGTCTGGGACAGGGGCTGGGCACAGTCTGAGTCTGGGACAGGGGCTGGGCACAGTCTGAGTCTGGGACAGGGGCTGGGCACAGTCTGAGTCTGGGACAGGGGCTGGGCACAGTCTGAGTCTGGGACAGGGGCTGGGCACAGTCTGAGTCTGGGACAGGGGCTGGGCACAGTCTGAGTCTGGGACAGGGGCTGGGCACAGTCTGAGTCTGGGACAGGGGCTGGGCACAGTCTGAGTCTGGGACAGGGGCTGGGCAGAGTCTGAGTCTGGGACAGGGGCTGGGCACAGTCTGAGTCTGGGACAGGGGCTGGGCACAGTCTGAGTCTGGGACAGGGGCTGGGCACAGTCTGAGTCTGGGACAGGGGCTGGGCACAGTCTGAGTCTGGGACAGGGGCTGGGCACAGTCTGAGTCTGGGACAGGGGCTGGGCACAGTCTGAGTCTGGGACAGGGGCTGGGCACAGTCTGAGTCTGGGACAGGGGCTGGGCACAGTCTGAGTCTGGGACAGGGGCTGGGCACAGTCTGAGTCTGGGACAGGGGCTGGGCACAGTCTGAGTCTGGGACAGGGGCTGGGCACAGTCTGAGTCTGGGACAGGGGCTGGACACAGTCTGAGTCTGGGACAGGGGCTGGGCACAGTCTGAGTCTGGGACAGGGGCTGGGCACAGTCTGGCTCTGGGACAGGGTCTGGGCACAGTCTGGCTCTGGGACAGGGTCTGGCTCTGGGACAGGGGCTGGGCAGAGTCTGAGTCTGGGACAGGGGCTGGGCACAGTCTGAGTCTGGGACAGGGCCTGGACACAGTCTGGCTCTGGGACAGGGTCTGGCTCTGGGACAGGGGCTGGGCACAGTCTGGCTCTGGGACAGGGTCTGGCTCTGGGACAGGGGCTGGGCAGAGTCTGAGTCTGGGACAGGGGCTGGGCACAGTCTGAGTCTGGGACAGGGGCTGGGCACAGTCTGAGTCTGGGACAGGGGCTGGGCACAGTCTGGCTCTGGGACAGGGTCTGGCTCTGGGACAGGGGCTGGGCACAGTCTGGCTCTGGGACAGGGTCTGGCTCTGGGACAGGGGCTGGGCAGAGTCTGAGTCTGGGACAGGGGCTGGGCACAGGCTGAGTCTGGGACAGGGGCTGGGCACAGTCTGAGTCTGGGACAGGGGCTGGGCACAGTCTGGCTCTGGGACAGGGTCTGGCTCTGGGACAGGGGCTGGGCACAGTCTGGCTCTGGGACTGGGCAGAGTCTGAGTCTGGGACAGGGGCTGGGCACAGTCTGAGTCTGGAACAGGGGCTGGGCACAGTCTGAGTCTGGGACAGGGGCTGGGCACAGTCTGGCTCTGGGACAGGGTCTGGCTCTGGGACGGGGCTGGGCACAGTCTGGCTCTGGGACAGGGTCTGGCTCTGGGACAGGGGCTGGGCAGAGTCTGAGTCTGGGACAGGGGCTGGGCACAGTCTGAGTCTGGGACAGGGGCTGGGCACAGTCTGAGTCTGGGACAGGGGCTGGGCACAGTCTGGCTCTGGGACAGGGTCTGGCTCTGGGACAGGGGCTGGGCACAGTCTGGCTCTGGGACAGGGTCTGGCTCTGGGACAGGGGCTGGGCAGAGTCTGAGTCTGGGACAGGGGCTGGGCACAGTCTGAGTCTGGGACAGGGGCTGGGCACAGTCTGAGTCTGGGACAGGGGCTGGGCACAGTCTGGCTCTGGGACAGGGTCTGGCTCTGGGACAGGGGCTGGGCACAGTCTGGCTCTGGGACAGGGTCTGGCTCTGGGACAGGGGCTGGGCAGAGTCTGAGTCTGGGACAGGGGCTGGGCACAGTCTGAGTCTGGGACAGGGGCTGGGCACAGTCTGAGTCTGGGACAGGGGCTGGGCACAGTCTGGCTCTGGGACAGGGTCTGGCTCTGGGACAGGGGCTGGGCAGAGTCTGAGTCTGGGACAGGGGCTGGGTACAGTCTGAGTCTGGGACAGGGGCTGGGCACAGTCTGGCTCTGGGACAGGGGCTGGGCACAGTCTGGCTCTGGGACAGGGGCTGGGCACAGTCTGGCTCTGGGACAGGGGCTGGGCACAGTCTGAGTCTGGGACAGGGGCTGGGCACAGTCTGAGTCTGGGACAGGGGCTGGGCACAGTCTGAGTCTGGGACAGGGGCTGGGCACAGTCTGAGTCTGGGACAGGGGCTGGCTCTGGGACAGGGGCTGGGCACAGTCTGGCTCTGGGACAGGGGCTGGCTCTGGGACAGGGGCTGGGCACAGTCTGGCTCTGGGACAGGGGCTGGCTCTGGGACAGGGGCTGGGCACAGTCTGTCTCTGGGACAGGGGCTGGGCACAGTCTGGCTCTGGGACGGGGCTGGCTCTGGGACAGGGGCTGGGCACAGTCTGTCTCTGGGACAGGGGCTGGGCACAGTCTGGCTCTGGGACAGGGGCTGAGTCTGGGACAGGGGCTGGGCACAGTCTGAGTCTGGGACAGGGGCTGGGCACAGTCTGGCTCTGGGACAGGGTCTGGGCACAGTCTGGCTCTGGGACAGGGTCTGGCTCTGGGACAGGGGCTGGGCAGAGTCTGAGTCTGGGACAGGGGCTGGGCACAGTCTGAGTCTGGGACAGGCCTGGACACAGTCTGGCTCTGGGACAGGGTCTGGCTCTGGGACAGGGGCTGGGCACAGTCTGGCTCTGGGACAGGGTCTGGCTCTGGGACAGGGGCTGGGCAGAGTCTGAGTCTGGGACAGGGGCTGGGCACAGTCTGAGTCTGGGACAGGGGCTGGGCACAGTCTGAGTCTGGGACAGGGGCTGGGCACAGTCTGGCTCTGGGACAGGGGCTGGCTCTGGGACAGGGGCTGGGCACACTCTGGCTCTGGGACAGGGTCTGGCTCTGGGACAGGGGCTGGGCAGAGTCTGAGTCTGGGACAGGGGCTGGGCACAGGCTGAGTCTGGGACAGGGGCTGGGCACAGTCTGAGTCTGGGACAGGGGCTGGGCACAGTCTGGCTCTGGGACAGGGTCTGGCTCTGGGACAGGGGCTGGGCACAGTCTGGCTCTGGGACAGGGGCTGGGCAGAGTCTGAGTCTGGGACAGGGGCTGGGCACAGTCTGAGTCTGGAACAGGGGCTGGGCACAGTCTGAGTCTGGGACAGGGGCTGGGCACAGTCTGGCTCTGGGACAGGGTCTGGCTCTGGGACAGGGGCTGGGCACAGTCTGGCTCTGGGACAGGGTCTGGCTCTGGGACAGGGGCTGGGCAGAGTCTGAGTCTGGGACAGGGGCTGGGCACAGTCTGAGTCTGGGACAGGGGCTGGGCACAGTCTGAGTCTGGGACAGGGGCTGGGCACAGTCTGGCTCTGGGACAGGGTCTGGCTCTGGGACAGGGGCTGGGCACAGTCTGGCTCTGGGACAGGGTCTGGCTCTGGGACAGGGGCTGGGCAGAGTCTGAGTCTGGGACAGGGGCTGGGCACAGTCTGAGTCTGGGACAGGGGCTGGGCACAGTCTGAGTCTGGGACAGGGGCTGGGCACAGTCTGGCTCTGGGACAGGGTCTGGCTCTGGGACAGGGGCTGGGCACAGTCTGGCTCTGGGACAGGGTCTGGCTCTGGGACAGGGGCTGGGCAGAGTCTGAGTCTGGGACAGGGGCTGGGCACAGTCTGAGTCTGGGACAGGGGCTGGGCACAGTCTGAGTCTGGGACAGGGGCTGGGCACAGTCTGGCTCTGGGACAGGGTCTGGCTCTGGGACAGGGGCTGGGTCTGGGACAGGGGCTGGGCACAGTCTGAGTCTGGACAGGGGCTGGGCACAGTCTGGCTCTGGGACAGCGGCTGGGCACAGTCTGGCTCTGGGACAGGGGCTGGGCACAGTCTGGCTCTGGGACAGGGGCTGGGCACAGTCTGAGTCTGGGACAGGGGCTGGGCAGAGTCTGAGTCTGGGACAGGGGCTGGGCACAGTCTGAGTCTGGGACAGGGGCTGGGCACAGTCTGAGTCTGGGACAGGGGCTGGCTCTGGGACAGGGGCTGGGCACAGTCTGGCTCTGGGACAGGGGCTGGCTCTGGGACAGGGGCTGGGCACAGTCTGGCTCTGGGACAGGGGCTGGGCACAGTGTGTCTCTGGGACAGGGGCTGGGCACAGTCTGGCTCTGGGACGGGGCTGGCTCTGGGACAGGGGCTGGGCACAGTCTGTCTCTGGGACAGCGGCTGGGCACAGTCTGGCTCTGGGACAGGGGCTGAGTCTGGGACAGGGGCTGGGCACAGTCTGAGTCTGGGACAGGGGCTGGGCACAGTCTGTCTCTGGGACAGGGGCTGGGCACAGTCTGGCTCTGGGACAGGGGCTGGGCACAGTCTGTCTCTGGGACAGGGGCTGGGCACAGTCTGGCTCTGGGACAGGGGCTGGGCACAGTCTGGCTCTGGGACAGGGTCTGGCTCTGGGACAGGGGCTGGGCACAGTCTGGCTCTGGGACAGGGTCTGGCTCTGGGACAGGGGCTGGGCACAGTCTGGCTCTGGGACAGGGTCTGGCCCTGGGACAGGGGCTGGGCACAGTCTGAGTCTGGGACAGGGTCTGGCTCTGGGACAGGGGCTGGGCACAGTCTGGCTCTGGGACAGGGGCTGGGCACAGTCTGGCTGGGACAGGGTCTGGCTCTGGGACAGGGGCTGGGCACAGTCTGGCTCTGGGACAGGGGCTGGCTCTGGGACAGGGGCTGGGCACAGTCTGAGTCTGGGACAGGGGCTGGGCACAGTCTGTCTCTGGGACAGGGGCTGGGCACAGTCTGAGTCTGGGACAGGGGCTGGGCACAGTCTGAGTCTGGGACAGGGGCTGGGCACAGTCTGGCTCTGGGACAGGGGCTGGGCACAGTCTGTCTCTGGGACAGGGGCTGGGCACAGTCTGGCTCTGGGACAGGGGCTGGGCACAGTCTGGCTCTGGGACAGGGTCTGGCTCTGGGACAGGGGCTGGGCACAGTCTGGCTCTGGGACAGGGTCTGGCTCTGGGACAGGGGCTGGGCACAGTCTGGCTCTGGGACAGGGTCTGGCCCTGGGACAGGGGCTGGGCACAGTCTGAGTCTGGGACAGGGTCTGGCTCTGGGACAGGGGCTGGGCACAGTCTGGCTCTGGGACAGGGGCTGGGCACAGTCTGGCTGGGACAGGGTCTGGCTCTGGGACAGGGGCTGGGCACAGTCTGGCTCTGGGACAGGGGCTGGCTCTGGGACAGGGGCTGGGCACAGTCTGAGTCTGGGACAGGGGCTGGGCACAGTCTGTCTCTGGGACAGGGGCTGGGCACAGTCTGAGTCTGGGACAGGGGCTGGGCACAGTCTGAGTCTGGGACAGGGGCTGGGCACAGTCTGGGACAGGGGCTGGGCACAGTCTGAGTCTGGGACAGGGGCTGGGCACAGTCTGAGTCTGGGACAGGGACTGGGCACAGTCTGAGTCTGGGACAGGGGCTGGGCACAGTCTGAGTCTGGGACAGGGGCTGGGCACAGTCTGAGTCTGGGACAGGGGCTGGGCACAGTCTGAGTCTGGGACAGGGGCTGGGCACAGTCTGAGTCTGGGACAGGGGCTGGGCACAGTCTGAGTCTGGGACAGGGGCTGGGCACAGTCTGAGTCTGGGACAGGGGCTGGGCACAGTCTGAGTCTGGGACAGGGGCTGGGCACAGTCTGAGTCTGGGACAGGGGCTGGACACAGTCTGAGTCTGGGACAGGGGCTGGGCACAGTCTGAGTCTGGGACAGGGGCTGGGCACAGTCTGAGTCTGGGACAGGGGCTGGGCACAGTCTGAGTCTGGGACAGGGGCTGGGCACAGTCTGAGTCTGGGACAGGGGCTGGGCACAGTCTGGCTCTGGGACAGGGCCTGGCTCTGGGACAGGGGCTGGGCACAGTCTGGCTCTGGGACAGGGTCTGGCTCTGGGACAGGGGCTGGGCAGAGTCTGAGTCTGGGACAGGGGCTGGGCACAGTCTGAGTCTGGGACAGGGGCTGGGCACAGTCTGGCTCTGGGACAGGGTCTGGCTCTGGGACAGGGGCTGGGCACAGTCTGGCTCTGGGACAGGGTCTGGCTCTGGGACAGGGGCTGGGCAGAGTCTGAGTCTGGGACAGGGGCTGGGCACAGTCTGAGTCTGGGACAGGGGCTGGGCACAGTCTGAGTCTGGGACAGGGGCTGGGCACAGTCTGGCTCTGGGACAGGGTCTGGCTCTGGGACAGGGGCTGGGCACAGTCTGGCTCTGGGACAGGGTCTGGCTCTGGGACAGGGGCTGGGCAGAGTCTGAGTCTGGGACAGGGGCTGGGCACAGTCTGAGTCTGGGACAGGGGCTGGGCACAGTCTGAGTCTGGGACAGGGGCTGGGCACAGTCTGGCTCTGGGACAGGGTCTGGCTCTGGGACAGGGGCTGGGCAGAGTCTGAGTCTGGGACAGGGGCTGGGCACAGTCTGAGTCTGGGACAGGGGCTGGGCACAGTCTGGCTCTGGGACAGGGGCTGGGCACAGTCTGGCTCTGGGACAGGGGCTGGGCACAGTCTGGCTCTGGGACAGGGGCTGGGCACAGTCTGAGTCTGGGACAGGGGCTGGGCACAGTCTGAGTCTGGGACAGGGGCTGGGCACAGTCTGAGTCTGGGACAGGGGCTGGGCACAGTCTGAGTCTGGGACAGGGGCTGGCTCTGGGACAGGGGCTGGGCACAGTCTGGCTCTGGGACAGGGGCTGGCTCTGGGACAGGGGCTGGGCACAGTCTGGCTCTGGGACAGGGGCTGGGCACAGTCTGTCTCTGGGACAGGGGCTGGGCACAGTCTGGCTCTGGGACGGGGCTGGCTCTGGGACAGGGGCTGGGCACAGTCTGTCTCTGGGACAGCGGCTGGGCACAGTCTGGCTCTGGGACAGGGGCTGAGTCTGGGACAGGGGCTGGGCACAGTCTGAGTCTGGGACAGGGGCTGGGCACAGTCTGTCTCTGGGACAGGGGCTGGGCACAGTCTGGCTCTGGGACAGGGGCTGGGCACAGTCTGTCTCTGGGACAGGGGCTGGGCACAGTCTGGCTCTGGGACAGGGGCTGGGCACAGTCTGGCTCTGAGACAGGGTCTGGCTCTGGGACAGGGGCTGGGCACAGTCTGGCTCTGGGACAGGGTCTGGCTCTGGGACAGGGGCTGGGCACAGTCTGGCTCTGGGACAGGGTCTGGCCCTGGGACAGGGGCTGGGCACAGTCTGAGTCTGGGACAGGGTCTGGCTCTGGGACAGGGGCTGGGCACAGTCTGGCTCTGGGACAGGGGCTGGCTCTGGACAGGGGCTGGGCACAGTCTGTCTCTGGGACAGGGGCTGGGCACAGTCTGGCTCTGGGACGGGGCTGGCTCTGGGACAGGGGCTGGGCACAGTCTGTCTCTGGGACAGGGGCTGGGCACAGTCTGGCTCTGGGACAGGGGCTGAGTCTGGGACAGGGGCTGGGCACAGTCTGAGTCTGGGACAGGGGCTGGGCACAGTCTGGCTCTGGGACAGGGTCTGGGCACAGTCTGGCTCTGGGACAGGGTCTGGCTCTGGGACAGGGGCTGGGCAGAGTCTGAGTCTGGGACAGGGGCTGGGCACAGTCTGAGTCTGGGACAGGGCCTGGACACAGTCTGGCTCTGGGACAGGGTCTGGCTCTGGGACAGGGGCTGGGCACAGTCTGGCTCTGGGACAGGGTCTGGCTCTGGGACAGGGGCTGGGCAGAGTCTGAGTCTGGGACAGGGGCTGGGCACAGTCTGAGTCTGGGACAGGGGCTGGGCACAGTCTGAGTCTGGGACAGGGGCTGGGCACAGTCTGGCTCTGGGACAGGGGCTGGCTCTGGGACAGGGGCTGGGCACACTCTGGCTCTGGGACAGGGTCTGGCTCTGGGACAGGGGCTGGGCAGAGTCTGAGTCTGGGACAGGGGCTGGGCACAGGCTGAGTCTGGGACAGGGGCTGGGCACAGTCTGAGTCTGGGACAGGGGCTGGGCACAGTCTGGCTCTGGGACAGGGTCTGGCTCTGGGACAGGGGCTGGGCACAGTCTGGCTCTGGGACAGGGGCTGGGCAGAGTCTGAGTCTGGGACAGGGGCTGGGCACAGTCTGAGTCTGGAACAGGGGCTGGGCACAGTCTGAGTCTGGGACAGGGGCTGGGCACAGTCTGGCTCTGGGACAGGGTCTGGCTCTGGGACAGGGGCTGGGCACAGTCTGGCTCTGGGACAGGGTCTGGCTCTGGGACAGGGGCTGGGCAGAGTCTGAGTCTGGGACAGGGGCTGGGCACAGTCTGAGTCTGGGACAGGGGCTGGGCACAGTCTGAGTCTGGGACAGGGGCTGGGCACAGTCTGGCTCTGGGACAGGGTCTGGCTCTGGGACAGGGGCTGGGCACAGTCTGGCTCTGGGACAGGGTCTGGCTCTGGGACAGGGGCTGGGCAGAGTCTGAGTCTGGGACAGGGGCTGGGCACAGTCTGAGTCTGGGACAGGGGCTGGGCACAGTCTGAGTCTGGGACAGGGGCTGGGCACAGTCTGGCTCTGGGACAGGGTCTGGCTCTGGGACAGGGGCTGGGCACAGTCTGGCTCTGGGACAGGGTCTGGCTCTGGGACAGGGGCTGGGCAGAGTCTGAGTCTGGGACAGGGGCTGGGCACAGTCTGAGTCTGGGACAGGGGCTGGGCACAGTCTGAGTCTGGGACAGGGGCTGGGCACAGTCTGGCTCTGGGACAGGGTCTGGCTCTGGGACAGGGGCTGGGCAGAGTCTGAGTCTGGGACAGGGGCTGGGCACAGTCTGAGTCTGGGACAGGGGCTGGGCACAGTCTGAGTCTGGGACAGGGGCTGGGCACAGTCTGGCTCTGGGACAGGGGCTGGGCACAGTCTGGCTCTGGGACAGGGGCTGGGCACAGTCTGAGTCTGGGACAGGGGCTGGGCAGAGTCTGAGTCTGGGACAGGGGCTGGGCACAGTCTGAGTCTGGGACAGGGGCTGGGCACAGTCTGAGTCTGGGACAGGGGCTGGCTCTGGGACAGGGGCTGGGCACAGTCTGGCTCTGGGACAGGGGCTGGCTCTGGGACAGGGGCTGGGCACAGTCTGGCTCTGGGACAGGGGCTGGGCACAGTGTGTCTCTGGGACAGGGGCTGGGCACAGTCTGGCTCTGGGACGGGGCTGGCTCTGGGACAGGGGCTGGGCACAGTCTGTCTCTGGGACAGCGGCTGGGCACAGTCTGGCTCTGGGACAGGGGCTGAGTCTGGGACAGGGGCTGGGCACAGTCTGAGTCTGGGACAGGGGCTGGGCACAGTCTGTCTCTGGGACAGGGGCTGGGCACAGTCTGGCTCTGGGACAGGGGCTGGGCACAGTCTGTCTCTGGGACAGGGGCTGGGCACAGTCTGGCTCTGGGACAGGGGCTGGGCACAGTCTGGCTCTGGGACAGGGTCTGGCTCTGGGACAGGGGCTGGGCACAGTCTGGCTCTGGGACAGGGTCTGGCTCTGGGACAGGGGCTGGGCACAGTCTGGCTCTGGGACAGGGTCTGGCCCTGGGACAGGGGCTGGGCACAGTCTGAGTCTGGGACAGGGTCTGGCTCTGGGACAGGGGCTGGGCACAGTCTGGCTCTGGGACAGGGGCTGGGCACAGTCTGGCTGGGACAGGGTCTGGCTCTGGGACAGGGGCTGGGCACAGTCTGGCTCTGGGACAGGGGCTGGCTCTGGGACAGGGGCTGGGCACAGTCTGAGTCTGGGACAGGGGCTGGGCACAGTCTGTCTCTGGGACAGGGGCTGGGCACAGTCTGAGTCTGGGACAGGGGCTGGGCACAGTCTGAGTCTGGGACAGGGGCTGGGCACAGTCTGGCTCTGGGACAGGGGCTGGGCACAGTCTGTCTCTGGGACAGGGGCTGGGCACAGTCTGGCTCTGGGACAGGGGCTGGGCACAGTCTGGCTCTGGGACAGGGTCTGGCTCTGGGACAGGGGCTGGGCACAGTCTGGCTCTGGGACAGGGTCTGGCTCTGGGACAGGGGCTGGGCACAGTCTGGCTCTGGGACAGGGTCTGGCCCTGGGACAGGGGCTGGGCACAGTCTGAGTCTGGGACAGGGTCTGGCTCTGGGACAGGGGCTGGGCACAGTCTGGCTCTGGGACAGGGGCTGGGCACAGTCTGGCTGGGACAGGGTCTGGCTCTGGGACAGGGGCTGGGCACAGTCTGGCTCTGGGACAGGGGCTGGCTCTGGGACAGGGGCTGGGCACAGTCTGAGTCTGGGACAGGGGCTGGGCACAGTCTGTCTCTGGGACAGGGGCTGGGCACAGTCTGAGTCTGGGACAGGGGCTGGGCACAGTCTGAGTCTGGGACAGGGGCTGGGCACAGTCTGGGACAGGGGCTGGGCACAGTCTGAGTCTGGGACAGGGGCTGGGCACAGTCTGAGTCTGGGACAGGGACTGGGCACAGTCTGAGTCTGGGACAGGGGCTGGGCACAGTCTGAGTCTGGGACAGGGGCTGGGCACAGTCTGAGTCTGGGACAGGGGCTGGGCACAGTCTGAGTCTGGGACAGGGGCTGGGCACAGTCTGAGTCTGGGACAGGGGCTGGGCACAGTCTGAGTCTGGGACAGGGGCTGGGCACAGTCTGAGTCTGGGACAGGGGCTGGGCACAGTCTGAGTCTGGGACAGGGGCTGGGCACAGTCTGAGTCTGGGACAGGGGCTGGGCACAGTCTGAGTCTGGGACAGGGGCTGGGCACAGTCTGAGTCTGGGACAGGGGCTGGGCACAGTCTGAGTCTGGGACAGGGGCTGGGCACAGTCTGAGTCTGGGACAGGGGCTGGGCACAGTCTGGCTCTGGGACAGGGCCTGGCTCTGGGACAGGGGCTGGGCACAGTCTGGCTCTGGGACAGGGTCTGGCTCTGGGACAGGGGCTGGGCAGAGTCTGAGTCTGGGACAGGGGCTGGGCACAGTCTGAGTCTGGGACAGGGGCTGGGCACAGTCTGGCTCTGGGACAGGGTCTGGCTCTGGGACAGGGGCTGGGCACAGTCTGGCTCTGGGACAGGGTCTGGCTCTGGGACAGGGGCTGGGCAGAGTCTGAGTCTGGGACAGGGGCTGGGCACAGTCTGAGTCTGGGACAGGGGCTGGGCACAGTCTGAGTCTGGGACAGGGGCTGGGCACAGTCTGGCTCTGGGACAGGGTCTGGCTCTGGGACAGGGGCTGGGCACAGTCTGGCTCTGGGACAGGGTCTGGCTCTGGGACAGGGGCTGGGCAGAGTCTGAGTCTGGGACAGGGGCTGGGCACAGTCTGAGTCTGGGACAGGGGCTGGGCACAGTCTGAGTCTGGGACAGGGGCTGGGCACAGTCTGGCTCTGGGACAGGGTCTGGCTCTGGGACAGGGGCTGGGCAGAGTCTGAGTCTGGGACAGGGGCTGGGCACAGTCTGAGTCTGGGACAGGGGCTGGGCACAGTCTGGCTCTGGGACAGGGGCTGGGCACAGTCTGGCTCTGGGACAGGGGCTGGGCACAGTCTGGCTCTGGGACAGGGGCTGGGCACAGTCTGAGTCTGGGACAGGGGCTGGGCACAGTCTGAGTCTGGGACAGGGGCTGGGCACAGTCTGAGTCTGGGACAGGGGCTGGGCACAGTCTGAGTCTGGGACAGGGGCTGGCTCTGGGACAGGGGCTGGGCACAGTCTGGCTCTGGGACAGGGGCTGGCTCTGGGACAGGGGCTGGGCACAGTCTGGCTCTGGGACAGGGGCTGGGCACAGTCTGTCTCTGGGACAGGGGCTGGGCACAGTCTGGCTCTGGGACGGGGCTGGCTCTGGGACAGGGGCTGGGCACAGTCTGTCTCTGGGACAGCGGCTGGGCACAGTCTGGCTCTGGGACAGGGGCTGAGTCTGGGACAGGGGCTGGGCACAGTCTGAGTCTGGGACAGGGGCTGGGCACAGTCTGTCTCTGGGACAGGGGCTGGGCACAGTCTGGCTCTGGGACAGGGGCTGGGCACAGTCTGTCTCTGGGACAGGGGCTGGGCACAGTCTGGCTCTGGGACAGGGGCTGGGCACAGTCTGGCTCTGGGACAGGGTCTGGCTCTGGGACAGGGGCTGGGCACAGTCTGGCTCTGGGACAGGGTCTGGCTCTGGGACAGGGGCTGGGCACAGTCTGGCTCTGGGACAGGGTCTGGCCCTGGGACAGGGGCTGGGCACAGTCTGAGTCTGGGACAGGGTCTGGCTCTGGGACAGGGGCTGGGCACAGTCTGGCTCTGGGACAGGGGCTGGGCACAGTCTGGCTGGGACAGGGTCTGGCTCTGGGACAGGGGCTGGGCACAGTCTGGCTCTGGGACAGGGTCTGGCTCTGGGACAGGGGCTGGGCACAGTCTGGCTCTGGGACAGGGTCTGGCTCTGGGACAGGGGCTGGGCACAGTCTGGCTCTGGGACAGGGTCTGGCCCTGGGACAGGGGCTGGGCACAGTCTGAGTCTGGGACAGGGTCTGGCTCTGGGACAGGGGCTGGGCACAGTCTGGCTCTGGGACAGGGGCTGGCTCTGGGACAGGGGCTGGGCACAGTCTGTCTCTGGGACAGGGGCTGGGCACAGTCTGGCTCTGGGACGGGGCTGGCTCTGGGACAGGGGCTGGGCACAGTCTGTCTCTGGGACAGGGGCTGGGCACAGTCTGGCTCTGGGACAGGGGCTGAGTCTGGGACAGGGGCTGGGCACAGTCTGAGTCTGGGACAGGGGCTGGGCACAGTCTGGCTCTGGGACAGGGTCTGGGCACAGTCTGGCTCTGGGACAGGGTCTGGCTCTGGGACAGGGGCTGGGCAGAGTCTGAGTCTGGGACAGGGGCTGGGCACAGTCTGAGTCTGGGACAGGGCCTGGACACAGTCTGGCTCTGGGACAGGGTCTGGCTCTGGGACAGGGGCTGGGCACAGTCTGGCTCTGGGACAGGGTCTGGCTCTGGGACAGGGGCTGGGCAGAGTCTGAGTCTGGGACAGGGGCTGGGCACAGTCTGAGTCTGGGACAGGGGCTGGGCACAGTCTGAGTCTGGGACAGGGGCTGGGCACAGTCTGGCTCTGGGACAGGGGCTGGCTCTGGGACAGGGGCTGGGCACACTCTGGCTCTGGGACAGGGTCTGGCTCTGGGACAGGGGCTGGGCAGAGTCTGAGTCTGGGACAGGGGCTGGGCACAGGCTGAGTCTGGGACAGGGGCTGGGCACAGTCTGGCTCTGGGACAGGGCTGGGCACAGTCTGGCTCTGGGACAGGGTCTGGCTCTGGGACAGGGGCTGGGCACAGTCTGGCTCTGGGACAGGGGCTGGGCAGAGTCTGAGTCTGGGACAGGGGCTGGGCACAGTCTGAGTCTGGAACAGGGGCTGGGCACAGTCTGAGTCTGGGACAGGGGCTGGGCACAGTCTGGCTCTGGGACAGGGTCTGGCTCTGGGACAGGGGCTGGGCACAGTCTGGCTCTGGGACAGGGTCTGGCTCTGGGACAGGGGCTGGGCAGAGTCTGAGTCTGGGACAGGGGCTGGGCACAGTCTGAGTCTGGGACAGGGGCTGGGCACAGTCTGAGTCTGGGACAGGGGCTGGGCACAGTCTGAGTCTGGGACAGGGGCTGGGCACAGTCTGGCTCTGGGACAGGGTCTGGCTCTGGGACAGGGGCTGGGCAGAGTCTGAGTCTGGGACAGGGGCTGGGCACAGTCTGAGTCTGGGACAGGGGCTGGGCACAGTCTGGCTCTGGGACAGGGGCTGGGCACAGTCTGGCTCTGGGACAGGGGCTGGGCACAGTCTGGCTCTGGGACAGGGGCTGGGCACAGTCTGAGTCTGGGACAGGGGCTGGGCACAGTCTGAGTCTGGGACAGGGGCTGGGCACAGTCTGAGTCTGGGACAGGGGCTGGGCACAGTCTGAGTCTGGGACAGGGGCTGGCTCTGGGACAGGGGCTGGGCACAGTCTGGCTCTGGGACAGGGGCTGGCTCTGGGACAGGGGCTGGGCACAGTCTGGCTCTGGGACAGGGGCTGGGCACAGTCTGTCTCTGGGACAGGGGCTGGGCACAGTCTGGCTCTGGGACGGGGCTGGCTCTGGGACAGGGGCTGGGCACAGTCTGTCTCTGGGACAGCGGCTGGGCACAGTCTGGCTCTGGGACAGGGGCTGAGTCTGGGACAGGGGCTGGGCACAGTCTGAGTCTGGGACAGGGGCTGGGCACAGTCTGTCTCTGGGACAGGGGCTGGGCACAGTCTGGCTCTGGGACAGGGGCTGGGCACAGTCTGTCTCTGGGACAGGGGCTGGGCACAGTCTGGCTCTGGGACAGGGGCTGGGCACAGTCTGGCTCTGGGACAGGGTCTGGCTCTGGGACAGGGGCTGGGCACAGTCTGGCTCTGGGACAGGGTCTGGCTCTGGGACAGGGGCTGGGCACAGTCTGGCTCTGGGACAGGGTCTGGCCCTGGGACAGGGGCTGGGCACAGTCTGAGTCTGGGACAGGGTCTGGCTCTGGGACAGGGGCTGGGCACAGTCTGGCTCTGGGACAGGGGCTGGGCACAGTCTGGCTGGGACAGGGTCTGGCTCTGGGACAGGGGCTGGGCACAGTCTGGCTCTGGGACAGGGTCTGGCTCTGGGACAGGGGCTGGGCACAGTCTGGCTCTGGGACAGGGTCTGGCTCTGGGACAGGGGCTGGGCACAGTCTGGCTCTGGGACAGGGTCTGGCCCTGGGACAGGGGCTGGGCACAGTCTGAGTCTGGGACAGGGTCTGGCTCTGGGACAGGGGCTGGGCACAGTCTGGCTCTGGGACAGGGGCTGGCTCTGGGACAGGGGCTGGGCACAGTCTGTCTCTGGGACAGGGGCTGGGCACAGTCTGGCTCTGGGACGGGGCTGGCTCTGGGACAGGGGCTGGGCACAGTCTGTCTCTGGGACAGGGGCTGGGCACAGTCTGGCTCTGGGACAGGGGCTGAGTCTGGGACAGGGGCTGGGCACAGTCTGAGTCTGGGACAGGGGCTGGGCACAGTCTGGCTCTGGGACAGGGTCTGGGCACAGTCTGGCTCTGGGACAGGGTCTGGCTCTGGGACAGGGGCTGGGCAGAGTCTGAGTCTGGGACAGGGGCTGGGCACAGTCTGAGTCTGGGACAGGGCCTGGACACAGTCTGGCTCTGGGACAGGGTCTGGCTCTGGGACAGGGGCTGGGCACAGTCTGGCTCTGGGACAGGGTCTGGCTCTGGGACAGGGGCTGGGCAGAGTCTGAGTCTGGGACAGGGGCTGGGCACAGTCTGAGTCTGGGACAGGGGCTGGGCACAGTCTGAGTCTGGGACAGGGGCTGGGCACAGTCTGGCTCTGGGACAGGGGCTGGCTCTGGGACAGGGGCTGGGCACACTCTGGCTCTGGGACAGGGTCTGGCTCTGGGACAGGGGCTGGGCAGAGTCTGAGTCTGGGACAGGGGCTGGGCACAGGCTGAGTCTGGGACAGGGGCTGGGCACAGTCTGAGTCTGGGACAGGGGCTGGGCACAGTCTGGCTCTGGGACAGGGTCTGGCTCTGGGACAGGGGCTGGGCACAGTCTGGCTCTGGGACAGGGGCTGGGCAGAGTCTGAGTCTGGGACAGGGGCTGGGCACAGTCTGAGTCTGGAACAGGGGCTGGGCACAGTCTGAGTCTGGGACAGGGGCTGGGCACAGTCTGGCTCTGGGACAGGGTCTGGCTCTGGGACAGGGGCTGGGCACAGTCTGGCTCTGGGACAGGGTCTGGCTCTGGGACAGGGGCTGGGCAGAGTCTGAGTCTGGGACAGGGGCTGGGCACAGTCTGAGTCTGGGACAGGGGCTGGGCACAGTCTGAGTCTGGGACAGGGGCTGGGCACAGTCTGGCTCTGGGACAGGGTCTGGCTCTGGGACAGGGGCTGGGCACAGTCTGGCTCTGGGACAGGGTCTGGCTCTGGGACAGGGGCTGGGCAGAGTCTGAGTCTGGGACAGGGGCTGGGCACAGTCTGAGTCTGGGACAGGGGCTGGGCACAGTCTGAGTCTGGGACAGGGGCTGGGCACAGTCTGGCTCTGGGACAGGGTCTGGCTCTGGGACAGGGGCTGGGCACAGTCTGGCTCTGGGACAGGGTCTGGCTCTGGGACAGGGGCTGGGCAGAGTCTGAGTCTGGGACAGGGGCTGGGCACAGTCTGAGTCTGGGACAGGGGCTGGGCACAGTCTGAGTCTGGGACAGGGGCTGGGCACAGTCTGGCTCTGGGACAGGGTCTGGCTCTGGGACAGGGGCTGGGCAGAGTCTGAGTCTGGGACAGGGGCTGGGCACAGTCTGAGTCTGGGACAGGGGCTGGGCACAGTCTGAGTCTGGGACAGGGGCTGGGCACAGTCTGGCTCTGGGACAGGGGCTGGGCACAGTCTGGCTCTGGGACAGGGGCTGGGCACAGTCTGAGTCTGGGACAGGGGCTGGGCAGAGTCTGAGTCTGGGACAGGGGCTGGGCACAGTCTGAGTCTGGGACAGGGGCTGGGCACAGTCTGAGTCTGGGACAGGGGCTGGCTCTGGGACAGGGGCTGGGCACAGTCTGGCTCTGGGACAGGGGCTGGCTCTGGGACAGGGGCTGGGCACAGTCTGGCTCTGGGACAGGGGCTGGGCACAGTGTGTCTCTGGGACAGGGGCTGGGCACAGTCTGGCTCTGGGACGGGGCTGGCTCTGGGACAGGGGCTGGGCACAGTCTGTCTCTGGGACAGCGGCTGGGCACAGTCTGGCTCTGGGACAGGGGCTGAGTCTGGGACAGGGGCTGGGCACAGTCTGAGTCTGGGACAGGGGCTGGGCACAGTCTGTCTCTGGGACAGGGGCTGGGCACAGTCTGGCTCTGGGACAGGGGCTGGGCACAGTCTGTCTCTGGGACAGGGGCTGGGCACAGTCTGGCTCTGGGACAGGGGCTGGGCACAGTCTGGCTCTGGGACAGGGTCTGGCTCTGGGACAGGGGCTGGGCACAGTCTGGCTCTGGGACAGGGTCTGGCTCTGGGACAGGGGCTGGGCACAGTCTGGCTCTGGGACAGGGTCTGGCCCTGGGACAGGGGCTGGGCACAGTCTGAGTCTGGGACAGGGTCTGGCTCTGGGACAGGGGCTGGGCACAGTCTGGCTCTGGGACAGGGGCTGGGCACAGTCTGGCTGGGACAGGGTCTGGCTCTGGGACAGGGGCTGGGCACAGTCTGGCTCTGGGACAGGGGCTGGCTCTGGGACAGGGGCTGGGCACAGTCTGAGTCTGGGACAGGGGCTGGGCACAGTCTGTCTCTGGGACAGGGGCTGGGCACAGTCTGAGTCTGGGACAGGGGCTGGGCACAGTCTGAGTCTGGGACAGGGGCTGGGCACAGTCTGGCTCTGGGACAGGGGCTGGGCACAGTCTGTCTCTGGGACAGGGGCTGGGCACAGTCTGGCTCTGGGACAGGGGCTGGGCACAGTCTGGCTCTGGGACAGGGTCTGGCTCTGGGACAGGGGCTGGGCACAGTCTGGCTCTGGGACAGGGTCTGGCTCTGGGACAGGGGCTGGGCACAGTCTGGCTCTGGGACAGGGTCTGGCCCTGGGACAGGGGCTGGGCACAGTCTGAGTCTGGGACAGGGTCTGGCTCTGGGACAGGGGCTGGGCACAGTCTGGCTCTGGGACAGGGGCTGGGCACAGTCTGGCTGGGACAGGGTCTGGCTCTGGGACAGGGGCTGGGCACAGTCTGGCTCTGGGACAGGGGCTGGCTCTGGGACAGGGGCTGGGCACAGTCTGAGTCTGGGACAGGGGCTGGGCACAGTCTGTCTCTGGGACAGGGGCTGGGCACAGTCTGAGTCTGGGACAGGGGCTGGGCACAGTCTGAGTCTGGGACAGGGGCTGGGCACAGTCTGGGACAGGGGCTGGGCACAGTCTGAGTCTGGGACAGGGGCTGGGCACAGTCTGAGTCTGGGACAGGGACTGGGCACAGTCTGAGTCTGGGACAGGGGCTGGGCACAGTCTGAGTCTGGGACAGGGGCTGGGCACAGTCTGAGTCTGGGACAGGGGCTGGGCACAGTCTGAGTCTGGGACAGGGGCTGGGCACAGTCTGAGTCTGGGACAGGGGCTGGGCACAGTCTGAGTCTGGGACAGGGGCTGGGCACAGTCTGAGTCTGGGACAGGGGCTGGGCACAGTCTGAGTCTGGGACAGGGGCTGGGCACAGTCTGAGTCTGGGACAGGGGCTGGACACAGTCTGAGTCTGGGACAGGGGCTGGGCACAGTCTGAGTCTGGGACAGGGGCTGGGCACAGTCTGAGTCTGGGACAGGGGCTGGGCACAGTCTGAGTCTGGGACAGGGGCTGGGCACAGTCTGGCTCTGGGACAGGGCCTGGCTCTGGGACAGGGGCTGGGCACAGTCTGGCTCTGGGACAGGGTCTGGCTCTGGGACAGGGGCTGGGCAGAGTCTGAGTCTGGGACAGGGGCTGGGCACAGTCTGAGTCTGGGACAGGGGCTGGGCACAGTCTGGCTCTGGGACAGGGTCTGGCTCTGGGACAGGGGCTGGGCACAGTCTGGCTCTGGGACAGGGTCTGGCTCTGGGACAGGGGCTGGGCAGAGTCTGAGTCTGGGACAGGGGCTGGGCACAGTCTGAGTCTGGGACAGGGGCTGGGCACAGTCTGAGTCTGGGACAGGGGCTGGGCACAGTCTGGCTCTGGGACAGGGTCTGGCTCTGGGACAGGGGCTGGGCACAGTCTGGCTCTGGGACAGGGTCTGGCTCTGGGACAGGGGCTGGGCAGAGTCTGAGTCTGGGACAGGGGCTGGGCACAGTCTGAGTCTGGGACAGGGGCTGGGCACAGTCTGAGTCTGGGACAGGGGCTGGGCACAGTCTGGCTCTGGGACAGGGTCTGGCTCTGGGACAGGGGCTGGGCAGAGTCTGAGTCTGGGACAGGGGCTGGGCACAGTCTGAGTCTGGGACAGGGGCTGGGCACAGTCTGGCTCTGGGACAGGGGCTGGGCACAGTCTGGCTCTGGGACAGGGGCTGGGCACAGTCTGGCTCTGGGACAGGGGCTGGGCACAGTCTGAGTCTGGGACAGGGGCTGGGCACAGTCTGAGTCTGGGACAGGGGCTGGGCACAGTCTGAGTCTGGGACAGGGGCTGGGCACAGTCTGAGTCTGGGACAGGGGCTGGCTCTGGGACAGGGGCTGGGCACAGTCTGGCTCTGGGACAGGGGCTGGCTCTGGGACAGGGGCTGGGCACAGTCTGGCTCTGGGACAGGGGCTGGGCACAGTGTGTCTCTGGGACAGGGGCTGGGCACAGTCTGGCTCTGGGACGGGGCTGGCTCTGGGACAGGGGCTGGGCACAGTCTGTCTCTGGGACAGCGGCTGGGCACAGTCTGGCTCTGGGACAGGGGCTGAGTCTGGGACAGGGGCTGGGCACAGTCTGAGTCTGGGACAGGGGCTGGGCACAGTCTGTCTCTGGGACAGGGGCTGGGCACAGTCTGGCTCTGGGACAGGGGCTGGGCACAGTCTGTCTCTGGGACAGGGGCTGGGCACAGTCTGGCTCTGGGACAGGGGCTGGGCACAGTCTGGCTCTGGGACAGGGTCTGGCTCTGGGACAGGGGCTGGGCACAGTCTGGCTCTGGGACAGGGTCTGGCTCTGGGACAGGGGCTGGGCACAGTCTGGCTCTGGGACAGGGTCTGGCCCTGGGACAGGGGCTGGGCACAGTCTGAGTCTGGGACAGGGTCTGGCTCTGGGACAGGGGCTGGGCACAGTCTGGCTCTGGGACAGGGGCTGGGCACAGTCTGGCTGGGACAGGGTCTGGCTCTGGGACAGGGGCTGGGCACAGTCTGGCTCTGGGACAGGGGCTGGCTCTGGGACAGGGGCTGGGCACAGTCTGAGTCTGGGACAGGGGCTGGGCACAGTCTGTCTCTGGGACAGGGGCTGGGCACAGTCTGAGTCTGGGACAGGGGCTGGGCACAGTCTGAGTCTGGGACAGGGGCTGGGCACAGTCTGGCTCTGGGACAGGGGCTGGGCACAGTCTGTCTCTGGGACAGGGGCTGGGCACAGTCTGGCTCTGGGACAGGGGCTGGGCACAGTCTGGCTCTGGGACAGGGTCTGGCTCTGGGACAGGGGCTGGGCACAGTCTGGCTCTGGGACAGGGTCTGGCTCTGGGACAGGGGCTGGGCACAGTCTGGCTCTGGGACAGGGTCTGGCCCTGGGACAGGGGCTGGGCACAGTCTGAGTCTGGGACAGGGTCTGGCTCTGGGACAGGGGCTGGGCACAGTCTGGCTCTGGGACAGGGGCTGGGCACAGTCTGGCTGGGACAGGGTCTGGCTCTGGGACAGGGGCTGGGCACAGTCTGGCTCTGGGACAGGGGCTGGCTCTGGGACAGGGGCTGGGCACAGTCTGAGTCTGGGACAGGGGCTGGGCACAGTCTGTCTCTGGGACAGGGGCTGGGCACAGTCTGAGTCTGGGACAGGGGCTGGGCACAGTCTGAGTCTGGGACAGGGGCTGGGCACAGTCTGGGACAGGGGCTGGGCACAGTCTGAGTCTGGGACAGGGGCTGGGCACAGTCTGAGTCTGGGACAGGGACTGGGCACAGTCTGAGTCTGGGACAGGGGCTGGGCACAGTCTGAGTCTGGGACAGGGGCTGGGCACAGTCTGAGTCTGGGACAGGGGCTGGGCACAGTCTGAGTCTGGGACAGGGGCTGGGCACAGTCTGAGTCTGGGACAGGGGCTGGGCACAGTCTGAGTCTGGGACAGGGGCTGGGCACAGTCTGAGTCTGGGACAGGGGCTGGGCACAGTCTGAGTCTGGGACAGGGGCTGGGCACAGTCTGAGTCTGGGACAGGGGCTGGACACAGTCTGAGTCTGGGACAGGGGCTGGGCACAGTCTGAGTCTGGGACAGGGGCTGGGCACAGTCTGAGTCTGGGACAGGGGCTGGGCACAGTCTGAGTCTGGGACAGGGGCTGGGCACAGTCTGGCTCTGGGACAGGGCCTGGCTCTGGGACAGGGGCTGGGCACAGTCTGGCTCTGGGACAGGGTCTGGCTCTGGGACAGGGGCTGGGCAGAGTCTGAGTCTGGGACAGGGGCTGGGCACAGTCTGAGTCTGGGACAGGGGCTGGGCACAGTCTGGCTCTGGGACAGGGTCTGGCTCTGGGACAGGGGCTGGGCACAGTCTGGCTCTGGGACAGGGTCTGGCTCTGGGACAGGGGCTGGGCAGAGTCTGAGTCTGGGACAGGGGCTGGGCACAGTCTGAGTCTGGGACAGGGGCTGGGCACAGTCTGAGTCTGGGACAGGGGCTGGGCACAGTCTGGCTCTGGGACAGGGTCTGGCTCTGGGACAGGGGCTGGGCACAGTCTGGCTCTGGGACAGGGTCTGGCTCTGGGACAGGGGCTGGGCAGAGTCTGAGTCTGGGACAGGGGCTGGGCACAGTCTGAGTCTGGGACAGGGGCTGGGCACAGTCTGAGTCTGGGACAGGGGCTGGGCACAGTCTGGCTCTGGGACAGGGTCTGGCTCTGGGACAGGGGCTGGGCAGAGTCTGAGTCTGGGACAGGGGCTGGGCACAGTCTGAGTCTGGGACAGGGGCTGGGCACAGTCTGGCTCTGGGACAGGGGCTGGGCACAGTCTGGCTCTGGGACAGGGGCTGGGCACAGTCTGGCTCTGGGACAGGGGCTGGGCACAGTCTGAGTCTGGGACAGGGGCTGGGCACAGTCTGAGTCTGGGACAGGGGCTGGGCACAGTCTGAGTCTGGGACAGGGGCTGGGCACAGTCTGAGTCTGGGACAGGGGCTGGCTCTGGGACAGGGGCTGGGCACAGTCTGGCTCTGGGACAGGGGCTGGCTCTGGGACAGGGGCTGGGCACAGTCTGGCTCTGGGACAGGGGCTGGGCACAGTCTGTCTCTGGGACAGGGGCTGGGCACAGTCTGGCTCTGGGACGGGGCTGGCTCTGGGACAGGGGCTGGGCACAGTCTGTCTCTGGGACAGCGGCTGGGCACAGTCTGGCTCTGGGACAGGGGCTGAATCTGGGACAGGGGCTGGGCACAGTCTGAGTCTGGGACAGGGGCTGGGCACAGTCTGTCTCTGGGACAGGGGCTGGGCACAGTCTGGCTCTGGGACAGGGGCTGGGCACAGTCTGTCTCTGGGACAGGGGCTGGGCACAGTCTGGCTCTGGGACAGGGGCTGGGCACAGTCTGGCTCTGGGACAGGGTCTGGCTCTGGGACAGGGGCTGGGCACAGTCTGGCTCTGGGACAGGGTCTGGCTCTGGGACAGGGGCTGGGCACAGTCTGGCTCTGGGACAGGGTCTGGCCCTGGGACAGGGGCTGGGCACAGTCTGAGTCTGGGACAGGGTCTGGCTCTGGGACAGGGGCTGGGCACAGTCTGGCTCTGGGACAGGGGCTGGGCACAGTCTGGCTGGGACAGGGTCTGGCTCTGGGACAGGGGCTGGGCACAGTCTGGCTCTGGGACAGGGGCTGGCTCTGGGACAGGGGCTGGGCACAGTCTGAGTCTGGGACAGGGGCTGGGCACAGTCTGTCTCTGGGACAGGGGCTGGGCACAGTCTGAGTCTGGGACAGGGGCTGGGCACAGTCTGAGTCTGGGACAGGGGCTGGGCACAGTCTGGGACAGGGGCTGGGCACAGTCTGAGTCTGGGACAGGGGCTGGGCACAGTCTGAGTCTGGGACAGGGACTGGGCACAGTCTGAGTCTGGGACAGGGGCTGGGCACAGTCTGAGTCTGGGACAGGGGCTGGGCACAGTCTGAGTCTGGGACAGGGGCTGGGCACAGTCTGAGTCTGGGACAGGGGCTGGGCACAGTCTGAGTCTGGGACAGGGGCTGGGCACAGTCTGAGTCTGGGACAGGGGCTGGGCACAGTCTGAGTCTGGGACAGGGGCTGGGCACAGTCTGAGTCTGGGACAGGGGCTGGGCACAGTCTGAGTCTGGGACAGGGGCTGGACACAGTCTGAGTCTGGGACAGGGGCTGGGCACAGTCTGAGTCTGGGACAGGGGCTGGGCACAGTCTGGCTCTGGGACAGGGTCTGGGCACAGTCTGGCTCTGGGACAGGGTCTGGCTCTGGGACAGGGGCTGGGCAGAGTCTGAGTCTGGGACAGGGGCTGGGCACAGTCTGAGTCTGGGACAGGGCCTGGACACAGTCTGGCTCTGGGACAGGGTCTGGCTCTGGGACAGGGGCTGGGCACAGTCTGGCTCTGGGACAGGGTCTGGCTCTGGGACAGGGGCTGGGCAGAGTCTGAGTCTGGGACAGGGGCTGGGCACAGTCTGAGTCTGGGACAGGGGCTGGGCACAGTCTGAGTCTGGGACAGGGGCTGGGCACAGTCTGGCTCTGGGACAGGGTCTGGATCTGGGACAGGGGCTGGGCACAGTCTGGCTCTGGGACAGGGTCTGGCTCTGGGACAGGGGCTGGGCAGAGTCTGAGTCTGGGACAGGGGCTGGGCACAGGCTGAGTCTGGGACAGGGGCTGGGCACAGTCTGAGTCTGGGACAGGGGCTGGGCACAGTCTGGCTCTGGGACAGGGTCTGGCTCTGGGACAGGGGCTGGGCACAGTCTGGCTCTGGGACAGGGGCTGGGCAGAGTCTGAGTCTGGGACAGGGGCTGGGCACAGTCTGAGTCTGGAACAGGGGCTGGGCACAGTCTGAGTCTGGGACAGGGGCTGGGCACAGTCTGGCTCTGGGACAGGGTCTGGCTCTGGGACAGGGGCTGGGCACAGTCTGGCTCTGGGACAGGGTCTGGCTCTGGGACAGGGGCTGGGCAGAGTCTGAGTCTGGGACAGGGGCTGGGCACAGTCTGAGTCTGGGACAGGGGCTGGGCACAGTCTGAGTCTGGGACAGGGGCTGGGCACAGTCTGGCTCTGGGACAGGGTCTGGCTCTGGGACAGGGGCTGGGCACAGTCTGGCTCTGGGACAGGGGCTGGCTCTGGGACAGGGGCTGGGCAGAGTCTGAGTCTGGGACAGGGGCTGGGCACAGTCTGAGTCTGGGACAGGTGCTGGGCACAGTCTGAGTCTGGGACAGGGGCTGGGCACAGTCTGGCTCTGGGACAGGGTCTGGCTCTGGGACAGGGGCTGGGCAGAGTCTGAGTCTGGGACAGAGGCTGGGTACAGTCTGAGTCTGGGACAGGGGCTGGGCACAGTCTGGCTCTGGGACAGGGGCTGGGCACAGTCTGGCTCTGGGACAGGGGCTGGGCACAGTCTGGCTCTGGGACAGGGGCTGGGCACAGTCTGGCTCTGGGACAGGGGCTGGGCACAGTCTGAGTCTGGGACAGGGGCTGGGCACAGTCTGAGTCTGGGACAGGGGCTGGGCACAGTCTGAGTCTGGGACAGGGGCTGGCTCTGGGACAGGGGCTGGGCACAGTCTGGCTCTGGGACAGGGGCTGGCTCTGGGACAGGGGCTGGGCACAGTCTGGCTCTGGGACAGGGGCTGGCTCTGGGACAGGGGCTGGGCACAGTCTGTCTCTGGGACAGGGGCTGGGCACAGTCTGGCTCTGGGACGGGGCTGGCTCTGGGAGAGGGGCTGGGCACAGTCTGTCTCTGGGACAGGGGCTGGGCACAGTCTGGCTCTGGGACAGGGGCTGAGTCTGGGACAGGGGCTGGGCACAGTCTGAGTCTGGGACAGGGGCTGGGCACAGTCTGGCTCTGGGACAGGGTCTGGGCACAGTCTGGCTCTGGGACAGGGTCTGGCTCTGGGACAGGGGCTGGGCAGAGTCTGAGTCTGGGACAGGGGCTGGGCACAGTCTGAGTCTGGGACAGGGCCTGGACACAGTCTGGCTCTGGGACAGGGTCTGGCTCTGGGACAGGGGCTGGGCACAGTCTGGCTCTGGGACAGGGTCTGGCTCTGGGACAGGGGCTGGGCAGAGTCTGAGTCTGGGACAGGGGCTGGGCACAGTCTGAGTCTGGGACAGGGGCTGGGCACAGTCTGAGTCTGGGACAGGGGCTGGGCACAGTCTGGCTCTGGGACAGGGGCTGGCTCTGGGACAGGGGCTGGGCACAGTCTGGCTCTGGGACAGGGTCTGGCTCTGGGACAGGGGCTGGGCAGAGTCTGAGTCTGGGACAGGGGCTGGGCACAGGCTGAGTCTGGGACAGGGGCTGGGCACAGTCTGAGTCTGGGACAGGGGCTGGGCACAGTCTGGCTCTGGGACAGGGTCTGGCTCTGGGACAGGGGCTGGGCACAGTCTGGCTCTGGGACAGGGGCTGGGCAGAGTCTGAGTCTGGGACAGGGGCTGGGCACAGTCTGAGTCTGGAACAGGGGCTGGGCACAGTCTGAGTCTGGGACAGGGGCTGGGCACAGTCTGGCTCTGGGACAGGGTCTGGCTCTGGGACAGGGGCTGGGCACAGTCTGGCTCTGGGACAGGGTCTGGCTCTGGGACAGGGGCTGGGCAGAGTCTGAGTCTGGGACAGGGGCTGGGCACAGTCTGAGTCTGGGACAGGGGCTGGGCACAGTCTGAGTCTGGGACAGGGGCTGGGCACAGTCTGGCTCTGGGACAGGGTCTGGCTCTGGGACAGGGGCTGGGCACAGTCTGGCTCTGGGACAGGGTCTGGCTCTGGGACAGGGGCTGGGCAGAGTCTGAGTCTGGGACAGGGGCTGGGCACAGTCTGAGTCTGGGACAGGGGCTGGGCACAGTCTGAGTCTGGGACAGGGGCTGGGCACAGTCTGGGACAGGGTCTGGCTCTGGGACAGGGGCTGGGCACAGTCTGGCTCTGGGACAGGGTCTGGCTCTGGGACAGGGGCTGGGCAGAGTCTGAGTCTGGGACAGGGGCTGGGCTCAGTCTGAGTCTGGGACAGGGGCTGGGCACAGTCTGAGTCTGGGACAGGGGCTGGGCACAGTCTGGCTCTGGGACAGGGTCTGGCTCTGGGACAGGGGCTGGGCAGAGTCTGAGTCTGGGACAGGGGCTGGGCAGAGTCTGAGTCTGGGACAGGGGCTGGGCACAGTCTGGCTCTGGGACAGGGGCTGGGCACAGTCTGGCTCTGGGACAGGGGCTGGGCACAGTCTGGCTCTGGGACAGGGGCTGGGCACAGTCTGAGTCTGGGACAGGGGCTGGGCACAGTCTGAGTCTGGGACAGGGGCTGGGCACAGTCTGAGTCTGGGACAGGGGCTGGCTCTGGGACAGGGTCTGGCTCTGGGACAGGGTCTGGCTCTGGGACAGGGGCTGGGCACAGTCTGAGTCTGGGACAGGGGCTGGCTCTGGGACAGGGTCTGGCTCTGGGACAGGGTCTGGCTCTGGGACAGGGGCTGGGCACAGTCTGAGTCTGGGACAGGGGCTGGCTCTGGGACAGGGTCTGGCTCTGGGACAGGGTCTGGCTCTGGGACAGGGTCTGGCTCTGGGACAGGGGCTGGGCACAGTCTGAGTCTGGGACAGGGGCTGGCTCTGGGACAGGGTCTGGCTCTGGGACAGGGTCTGGCTCTGGGACAGGGGCTGGGCACAGTCTGAGTCTGGGACAGGGGCTGGGCACAGTCTGAGTCTGGGACAGGGGCTGGGCACAGTCTGAGTCTGGGACAGGGGCTGGGCACAGTCTGGCTCTGGGACAGGGTCTGGCTCTGGGACAGGGGCTGGGCACAGTCTGGCTCTGGGACAGGGTCTGGCTCTGGGACAGGGGCTGGGCAGAGTCTGAGTCTGGGACAGGGGCTGGGCACAGTCTGAGTCTGGGACAGGGGCTGGGCACAGTCTGGCTCTGGGACAGGGTCTGGCTCTGGGACAGGGGCTGGGCACAGTCTGGCTCTGGGACAGGGTCTGGCTCTGGGACAGGGGCTGGGCAGAGTCTGAGTCTGGGACAGGGGCTGGGCACAGGCTGAGTCTGGGACAGGGGCTGGGCACAGTCTGAGTCTGGGACAGGGGCTGGGCACAGTCTGGCTCTGGGACAGGGTCTGGCTCTGGGACAGGGGCTGGGCACAGTCTGGCTCTGGGACTGGGCAGAGTCTGAGTCTGGGACAGGGGCTGGGCACAGTCTGAGTCTGGAACAGGGGCTGGGCACAGTCTGAGTCTGGGACAGGGGCTGGGCACAGTCTGGCTCTGGGACAGGGTCTGGCTCTGGGACAGGGGCTGGGCACAGTCTGGCTCTGGGACAGGGTCTGGCTCTGGGACAGGGGCTGGGCAGAGTCTGAGTCTGGGACAGGGGCTGGGCACAGTCTGAGTCTGGGACAGGGGCTGGGCACAGTCTGAGTCTGGGACAGGGGCTGGGCACAGTCTGGCTCTGGGACAGGGTCTGGCTCTGGGACAGGGGCTGGGCAGAGTCTGAGTCTGGGACAGGGGCTGGGTACAGTCTGAGTCTGGGACAGGGGCTGGGCACAGTCTGGCTCTGGGACAGGGGCTGGGCACAGTCTGGCTCTGGGACAGGGGCTGGGCACAGTCTGGCTCTGGGACAGGGGCTGGGCACAGTCTGAGTCTGGGACAGGGGTTGGGCACAGTCTGAGTCTGGGACAGGGGCTGGGCACAGTCTGAGTCTGGGACAGGGGCTGGGCACAGTCTGAGTCTGGGACAGGGGCTGGCTCTGGGACAGGGGCTGGGCACAGTCTGGCTCTGGGACAGGGGCTGGCTCTGGGACAGGGGCTGGCTCTGGGACAGGGGCTGGGCACAGTCTGGCTCTGGGACAGGGGCTGGCTCTGGGACAGGGGCTGGGCACAGTCTGTCTCTGGGACAGGGGCTGGGCACAGTCTGGCTCTGGGACGGGGCTGGCTCTGGGACGGGGGCTGGGCACAGTCTGTCTCTGGGACAGGGGCTGGGCACAGTCTGGCTCTGGGACAGGGGCTGAGTCTGGGACAGGGGCTGGGCACAGTCTGAGTCTGGGACAGGGGCTGGGCACAGTCTGGCTCTGGGACAGGGTCTGGGCACAGTCTGGCTCTGGGACAGGGTCTGGCTCAGGGACAGGGGCTGGGCAGAGTCTGAGTCTGGGACAGGGGCTGGGCACAGTCTGAGTCTGGGACAGGGGCTGGGCACAGTCTGGCTCTGGGACAGGGGCTGGCTCTGGGACAGGGGCTGGGCACAGTCTGGCTCTGGGACAGGGTCTGGCTCTGGGACAGGGGCTGGGCAGAGTCTGAGTCTGGGACAGGGGCTGGGCACAGGCTGAGTCTGGGACAGGGGCTGGGCACAGTCTGAGTCTGGGACAGGGGCTGGGCACAGTCTGGCTCTGGGACAGGGTCTGGCTCTGGGACAGGGGCTGGGCACAGTCTGGCTCTGGGACAGGGGCTGGGCAGAGTCTGAGTCTGGGACAGGGGCTGGGCACGGTCTGAGTCTGGAACAGGGGCTGGGCACAGTCTGAGTCTGGGACAGGCGCTGGGCACAGTCTGGCTCTGGGACAGGGTCTGGCTCTGGGACAGGGGCTGGGCACAGTCTGTCTCTGGGACAGCGGCTGGGCACAGTCTGGCTCTGGGACAGGGGCTGAGTCTGGGACAGGGGCTGGGCACAGTCTGTCTCTGGGACAGGGGCTGGGCACAGTCTGGCTCTGGGACAGGGGCTGGGCACAGTCTGTCTCTGGGACAGGGGCTGGGCACAGTCTGGCTCTGGGACAGGGGCTGGGCACAGTCTGGCTCTGGGACAGGGTCTGGCTCTGGGACAGGGGCTGGGCACAGTCTGGCTCTGGGACAGGGTCTGGCTCTGGGACAGGGGCTGGGCACAGTCTGGCTCTGGGACAGGGTCTGGCCCTGGGACAGGGGCTGGGCACAGTCTGAGTCTGGGACAGGGTCTGGCTCTGGGACAGGGGCTGGGCACAGTCTGGCTCTGGGACAGGGGCTGGGCACAGTCTGGCTGGGACAGGGTCTGGCTCTGGGACAGGGGCTGGGCACAGTCTGGCTCTGGGACAGGGGCTGGCTCTGGGACAGGGGCTGGGCACAGTCTGAGTCTGGGACAGGGGCTGGGCACAGTCTGTCTCTGGGACAGGGGCTGGGCACAGTCTGAGTCTGGGACAGGGGCTGGGCACAGTCTGAGTCTGGGACAGGGGCTGGGCACAGTCTGAGTCTGGGACAGGGGCTGGGCACAGTCTGAGTCTGGGACAGGGGCTGGGCACAGTCTGGGACAGGGGCTGGGCACAGTCTGAGTCTGGGACAGGGGCTGGGCACAGTCTGAGTCTGGGACAGGGACTGGGCACAGTCTGAGTCTGGGACAGGGGCTGGGCAGAGTCTGGCTCTGGGACAGGGGCTGGGCACAGTCTGAGTCTGGGACAGGGGCTGGGCACAGTCTGAGTCTGGGACAGGGGCTGGGCACAGTCTGAGTCTGGGACAGGGGCTGGGCACAGTCTGAGTCTGGGACAGGGGCTGGGCACAGCCTGAGTCTGGGACAGGGGCTGGGCACAGTCTGAGTCTGGGACAGGGGCTGGGCACAGTCTGAGTCTGGGACAGGGGCTGGACACAGTCTGAGTCTGGGACAGGGGCTGGGCACAGTCTGAGTCTGGGACAGGGGCTGGGCACAGTCTGGCTCTGGGACAGGGTCTGGGCACAGTCTGGCTCTGGGACAGGGTCTGGCTCTGGGACAGGGGCTGGGCAGAGTCTGAGTCTGGGACAGGGGCTGGGCACAGTCTGAGTCTGGGACAGGGCCTGGACACAGTCTGGCTCTGGGACAGGGTCTGGCTCTGGGACAGGGGCTGGGCACAGTCTGGCTCTGGGACAGGGTCTGGCTCTGGGACAGGGGCTGGGCAGAGTCTGAGTCTGGGACAGGGGCTGGGCACAGTCTGAGTCTGGGACAGGGGCTGGGCACAGTCTGAGTCTGGGACAGGGGCTGGGCACAGTCTGGCTCTGGGACAGGGTCTGGCTCTGGGACAGGGGCTGGGCACAGTCTGGCTCTGGGACGGGGTCTGGCTCTGGGACAGGGGCTGGGCAGAGTCTGAGTCTGGGACAGGGGCTGGGCACAGGCTGAGTCTGGGACAGGGGCTGGGCACAGTCTGAGTCTGGGACAGGGGCTGGGCACAGTCTGGCTCTGGGACAGGGTCTGGCTCTGGGACAGGGGCTGGGCACAGTCTGGCTCTGGGACAGGGGCTGGGCAGAGTCTGAGTCTGGGACAGGGGCTGGGCACAGTCTGAGTCTGGAACAGGGGCTGGGCACAGTCTGAGTCTGGGACAGGGGCTGGGCACAGTCTGGCTCTGGGACAGGGTCTGGCTCTGGGACAGGGGCTGGGCACAGTCTGGCTCTGGGACAGGGTCTGGCTCTGGGACAGGGGCTGGGCAGAGTCTGAGTCTGGGACAGGGGCTGGGCACAGTCTGAGTCTGGGACAGGGGCTGGGCACAGTCTGAGTCTGGGACAGGGGCTGGGCACAGTCTGGCTCTGGGACAGGGTCTGGCTCTGGGACAGGGGCTGGGCACAGTCTGGCTCTGGGACAGGGTCTGGCTCTGGGACAGGGGCTGGGCAGAGTCTGAGTCTGGGACAGGGGCTGGGCACAGTCTGAGTCTGGGACAGGGGCTGGGCACAGTCTGAGTCTGGGACAGGGGCTGGGCACAGTCTGGCTCTGGGACAGGGTCTGGCTCTGGGACAGGGGCTGGGCAGAGTCTGAGTCTGGGACAGGGGCTGGGTACAGTCTGAGTCTGGGACAGGGGCTGGGCACAGTCTGGCTCTGGGACAGGGGCTGGGCACAGTCTGGCTCTGGGACAGGGGCTGGGCACAGTCTGGCTCTGGGACAGGGGCTGGGCACAGTCTGAGTCTGGGACAGGGGCTGGGCACAGTCTGAGTCTGGGACAGGGGCTGGGCACAGTCTGAGTCTGGGACAGGGGCTGGGCACAGTCTGAGTCTGGGACAGGGGCTGGCTCTGGGACAGGGGCTGGGCACAGTCTGGCTCTGGGACAGGGGCTGGCTCTGGGACAGGGGCTGGGCACAGTCTGGCTCTGGGACAGGGGCTGGCTCTGGGACAGGGGCTGGGCACAGTCTGTCTCTGGGACAGGGGCTGGGCACAGTCTGGCTCTGGGACGGGGCTGGCTCTGGGACAGGGGCTGGGCACAGTCTGTCTCTGGGACAGGGGCTGGGCACAGTCTGGCTCTGGGACAGGGGCTGAGTCTGGGACAGGGGCTGGGCACAGTCTGAGTCTGGGACAGGGGCTGGGCACAGTCTGGCTCTGGGACAGGGTCTGGGCACAGTCTGGCTCTGGGACAGGGTCTGGCTCTGGGACAGGGGCTGGGCAGAGTCTGAGTCTGGGACAGGGGCTGGGCACAGTCTGAGTCTGGGACAGGGCCTGGACACAGTCTGGCTCTGGGACAGGGTCTGGCTCTGGGACAGGGGCTGGGCAGAGTCTGAGTCTGGGACAGGGGCTGGGTACAGTCTGAGTCTGGGACAGGGGCTGGGCACAGTCTGGCTCTGGGACAGGGGCTGGGCACAGTCTGGCTCTGGGACAGGGGCTGGGCACAGTCTGGCTCTGGGACAGGGGCTGGGCACAGTCTGAGTCTGGGACAGGGGCTGGGCACAGTCTGAGTCTGGGACAGGGGCTGGGCACAGTCTGAGTCTGGGACAGGGGCTGGGCACAGTCTGAGTCTGGGACAGGGGCTGGCTCTGGGACAGGGGCTGGGCACAGTCTGGCTCTGGGACAGGGGCTGGCTCTGGGACAGGGGCTGGGCACAGTCTGGCTCTGGGACAGGGGCTGGCTCTGGGACAGGGGCTGGGCACAGTCTGTCTCTGGGACAGGGGCTGGGCACAGTCTGGCTCTGGGACGGGGCTGGCTCTGGGACAGGGGCTGGGCACAGTCTGTCTCTGGGACAGGGGCTGGGCACAGTCTGGCTCTGGGACAGGGGCTGAGTCTGGGACAGGGGCTGGGCACAGTCTGAGTCTGGGACAGGGGCTGGGCACAGTCTGGCTCTGGGACAGGGTCTGGGCACAGTCTGGCTCTGGGACAGGGTCTGGCTCTGGGACAGGGGCTGGGCAGAGTCTGAGTCTGGGACAGGGGCTGGGCACAGTCTGAGTCTGGGACAGGGGCTGGGCACAGTCTGGCTCTGGGACAGGGGCTGGCTCTGGGACAGGGGCTGGGCACATTCTGGCTCTGGGACAGGGTCTGGCTCTGGGACAGGGGCTGGGCAGAGTCTGAGTCTGGGACAGGGGCTGGGCACAGGCTGAGTCTGGGACAGGGGCTGGGCACAGTCTGAGTCTGGGACAGGGGCTGGGCACAGTCTGGCTCTGGGACAGGGTCTGGCTCTGGGACAGGGGCTGGGCACAGTCTGGCTCTGGGACAGGGGCTGGGCAGAGTCTGAGTCTGGGACAGGGGCTGGGCACAGTCTGAGTCTGGAACAGGGGCTGGGCACAGTCTGAGTCTGGGACAGGGGCTGGGCACAGTCTGGCTCTGGGACAGGGTCTGGCTCTGGGACAGGGGCTGGGCACAGTCTGGCTCTGGGACAGGGTCTGGCTCTGGGACAGGGGCTGGGCAGAGTCTGAGTCTGGGACAGGGGCTGGGCACAGTCTGAGTCTGGGACAGGGGCTGGGCACAGTCTGAGTCTGGGACAGGGGCTGGGCACAGTCTGGCTCTGGGACAGGGTCTGGCTCTGGGACAGGGGCTGGGCACAGTCTGGCTCTGGGACAGGGTCTGGCTCTGGGACAGGGGCTGGGCAGAGTCTGAGTCTGGGACAGGGGCTGGGCACAGTCTGAGTCTGGGACAGGGGCTGGGCACAGTCTGAGTCTGGGACAGGGGCTGGGCACAGTCTGGCTCTGGGACAGGGTCTGGCTCTGGGACAGGGGCTGGGCACAGTCTGGCTCTGGGACAGGGTCTGGCTCTGGGACAGGGGCTGGGCAGAGTCTGAGTCTGGGACAGGGGCTGGGCACAGTCTGAGTCTGGGACAGGGGCTGGGCACAGTCTGGCTCTGGGACAGGGGCTGGGCACAGTCTGGCTCTGGGACAGGGGCTGGGCACAGTCTGGCTCTGGGACAGGGGCTGGGCACAGTCTGAGTCTGGGACAGGGGCTGGGCACAGTCTGAGTCTGGGACAGGGGCTGGGCACAGTCTGAGTCTGGGACAGGGGCTGGGCACAGTCTGAGTCTGGGACAGGGGCTGGCTCTGGGACAGGGGCTGGGCACAGTCTGGCTCTGGGACAGGGGCTGGCTCTGGGACAGGGGCTGGGCACAGTCTGGCTCTGGGACAGGGGCTGGGCACAGTCTGTCTCTGGGACAGGGGCTGGGCACAGTCTGGCTCTGGGACGGGGCTGGCTCTGGGACAGGGGCTGGGCACAGTCTGTCTCTGGGACAGCGGCTGGGCACAGTCTGGCTCTGGGACAGGGGCTGAGTCTGGGACAGGGGCTGGGCACAGTCTGAGTCTGGGACAGGGGCTGGGCACAGTCTGTCTCTGGGACAGGGGCTGGGCACAGTCTGGCTCTGGGACAGGGGCTGGGCACAGTCTGTCTCTGGGACAGGGGCTGGGCACAGTCTGGCTCTGGGACAGGGGCTGGGCACAGTCTGGCTCTGGGACAGGGTCTGGCTCTGGGACAGGGGCTGGGCACAGTCTGGCTCTGGGACAGGGTCTGGCTCTGGGACAGGGGCTGGGCACAGTCTGGCTCTGGGACAGGGTCTGGCCCTGGGACAGGGGCTGGGCACAGTCTGAGTCTGGGACAGGGTCTGGCTCTGGGACAGGGGCTGGGCACAGTCTGGCTCTGGGACAGGGGCTGGGCACAGTCTGGCTGGGACAGGGTCTGGCTCTGGGACAGGGGCTGGGCACAGTCTGGCTCTGGGACAGGGGCTGGCTCTGGGACAGGGGCTGGGCACAGTCTGAGTCTGGGACAGGGGCTGGGCACAGTCTGTCTCTGGGACAGGGGCTGGGCACAGTCTGAGTCTGGGACAGGGGCTGGGCACAGTCTGAGTCTGGGACAGGGGCTGGGCACAGGCTGAGTCTGGGACAGGGGCTGGGCACAGTCTGAGTCTGGGACAGGGGCTGGGCACAGTCTGGGAAAGGGGCTGGGCACAGTCTGAGTCTGGAACAGGGGCTTGGCACAGTCTGAGTCTGGGACAGGGACTGGGCACAGTCTGAGTCTGGGACAGGGGCTGGGCAGAGTCTGAGTCTGGGACAGGGGCTGGGCACAGTCTGAGTCTGGGACAGGGGCTGGGCACAGTCTGAGTCTGGGACAGGGGCTGGGCACAGTCTGAGTCTGGGACAGGGGCTGGGCACAGTCTGAGTCTGGGACAGGGGCTGGGCACAGTCTGAGTCTGGGACAGGGGCTGGGCACAGTCTGAGTCTGGGACAGGGGCTGGGCACAGTCTGAGTCTGGGACAGGGGCTGGACACAGTCTGAGTCTAGGACAGGGGCTGGGCACAGTCTGAGTCTGGGACAGGGGCTGGGCACAGTCTGGCTCTGGGACAGGGTCTGGGCACAGTGTGGCTCTGGGACAGGGTCTGGCTCTGGGACAGGGGCTGGGCAGAGTCTGAGTCTGGGACAGGGGCTGGGCACAGTCTGAGTCTGGGACAGGGCCTGGACACAGTCTGGCTCTGGGACAGGGTCTGGCTCTGGGACAGGGGCTGGGCACAGTCTGGCTCTGGGACAGGGTCTGGCTCTGGGACAGGGGCTGGGCAGAGTCTGGCTCTGGGACAGGGGCTGGGCACAGTCTGAGTCTGGGACAGGGGCTGGGCACAGTCTGAGTCTGGGACAGGGGCTGGGCACAGTCTGAGTCTGGGACAGGGGCTGGGCACAGTCTGAGTCTGGGACAGGGGCTGGCTCTGGGACAGGGGCTGGGCACAGTCTGGCTCTGGGACAGGGGCTGGCTCTGGGACAGGGGCTGGGCACAGTCTGGCTCTGGGACAGGGGCTGGCTCTGGGACAGGGGCTGGGCACAGTCTGTCTCTGGGACAGGGGCTGGGCACAGTCTGGCTCTGGGACGGGGCTGGCTCTGGGACAGGGGCTGGCTCTGGGACAGGGGCTGGGCACAGTCTGAGTCTGGGACAGGGGCTGGGCACAGTCTGTCTCTGGGACAGGGGCTGGGCACAGTCTGAGTCTGGGACAGGGGCTGGGCACAGTCTGAGTCTGGGACAGGGGCTGGGCACAGGCTGAGTCTGGGACAGGGGCTGGGCACAGTCTGAGTCTGGGACAGGGGCTGGGCACAGTCTGGGACAGGGGCTGGGCACAGTCTGAGTCTGGAACAGGGGCTGGGCACAGTCTGAGTCTGGGACAGGGACTGGGCACAGTCTGAGTCTGGGACAGGGGCTGGGCAGAGTCTGAGTCTGGGACAGGGGCTGGGCACAGTCTGAGTCTGGGACAGGGGCTGGGCACAGTCTGAGTCTGGGACAGGGGCTGGGCACAGTCTGAGTCTGGGACAGGGGCTGGGCACAGTCTGAGTCTGGGACAGGGGCTGGGCACAGTCTGAGTCTGGGACAGGGGCTGGGCACAGTCTGAGTCTGGGACAGGGGCTGGGCACAGTCTGAGTCTGGGACAGGGGCTGGACACAGTCTGAGTCTAGGACAGGGGCTGGGCACAGTCTGAGTCTGGGACAGGGGCTGGGCACAGTCTGGCTCTGGGACAGGGTCTGGGCACAGTGTGGCTCTGGGACAGGGTCTGGCTCTGGGACAGGGGCTGGGCAGAGTCTGAGTCTGGGACAGGGGCTGGGCACAGTCTGAGTCTGGGACAGGGCCTGGACACAGTCTGGCTCTGGGACAGGGTCTGGCTCTGGGACAGGGGCTGGGCACAGTCTGGCTCTGGGACAGGGTCTGGCTCTGGGACAGGGGCTGGGCAGAGTCTGGCTCTGGGACAGGGGCTGGGCACAGTCTGAGTCTGGGACAGGGGCTGGGCACAGTCTGAGTCTGGGACAGGGGCTGGGCACAGTCTGAGTCTGGGACAGGGGCTGGGCACAGTCTGGCTCTGGGACAGGGGCTGGCTCTGGGACAGGGGCTGGGCACATTCTGGCTCTGGGACAGGGTCTGGCTCTGGGACAGGGGCTGGGCAGAGTCTGAGTCTGGGACAGGGGCTGGGCACAGGCTGAGTCTGGGACAGGGGCTGGGCACAGTCTGAGTCTGGGACAGGGGCTGGGCACAGTCTGGCTCTGGGACAGGGTCTGGCTCTGGGACAGGGGCTGGGCACAGTCTGGCTCTGGGACAGGGGCTGGGCAGAGTCTGAGTCTGGGACAGGGGCTGGGCACAGTCTGAGTCTGGAACAGGGGCTGGGCACAGTCTGAGTCTGGGACAGGGGCTGGGCACAGTCTGGCTCTGGGACAGGGTCTGGCTCTGGGACAGGGGCTGGGCACAGTCTGGCTCTGGGACAGGGTCTGGCTCTGGGACAGGGGCTGGGCAGAGTCTGAGTCTGGGACAGGGGCTGGGCACAGTCTGAGTCTGGGACAGGGGCTGGGCACAGTCTGAGTCTGGGACAGGGGCTGGGCACAGTCTGGCTCTGGGACAGGGTCTGGCTCTGGGACAGGGGCTGGGCACAGTCTGGCTCTGGGACAGGGTCTGGCTCTGGGACAGGGGCTGGGCAGAGTCTGAGTCTGGGACAGGGGCTGGGCACAGTCTGAGTCTGGGACAGGGGCTGGGCACAGTCTGAGTCTGGGACAGGGGCTGGGCACAGTCTGGCTCTGGGACAGGGTCTGGCTCTGGGACAGGGGCTGGGCACAGTCTGGCTCTGGGACAGGGTCTGGCTCTGGGACAGGGGCTGGGCAGAGTCTGAGTCTGGGACAGGGGCTGGGCACAGTCTGAGTCTGGGACAGGGGCTGGGCACAGTCTGGCTCTGGGACAGGGGCTGGGCACAGTCTGGCTCTGGGACAGGGGCTGGGCACAGTCTGAGTCTGGGACAGGGGCTGGGCACAGTCTGAGTCTGGGACAGGGGCTGGGCACAGTCTGAGTCTGGGACAGGGGCTGGGCACAGTCTGAGTCTGGGACAGGGGCTGGCTCTGGGACAGGGGCTGGGCACAGTCTGGCTCTGGGACAGGGGCTGGCTCTGGGACAGGGGCTGGGCACAGTCTGGCTCTGGGACAGGGGCTGGGCACAGTCTGTCTCTGGGACAGGGGCTGGGCACAGTCTGGCTCTGGGACGGGGCTGGCTCTGGGACAGGGGCTGGGCACAGTCTGTCTCTGGGACAGCGGCTGGGCACAGTCTGGCTCTGGGACAGGGGCTGAGTCTGGGACAGGGGCTGGGCACAGTCTGAGTCTGGGACAGGGGCTGGGCACAGTCTGTCTCTGGGACAGGGGCTGGGCACAGTCTGGCTCTGGGACAGGGGCTGGGCACAGTCTGTCTCTGGGACAGGGGCTGGGCACAGTCTGGCTCTGGGACAGGGGCTGGGCACAGTCTGGCTCTGGGACAGGGTCTGGCTCTGGGACAGGGGCTGGGCACAGTCTGGCTCTGGGACAGGGTCTGGCTCTGGGACAGGGGCTGGGCACAGTCTGGCTCTGGGACAGGGTCTGGCCCTGGGACAGGGGCTGGGCACAGTCTGAGTCTGGGACAGGGTCTGGCTCTGGGACAGGGGCTGGGCACAGTCTGGCTCTGGGACAGGGGCTGGGCACAGTCTGGCTGGGACAGGGTCTGGCTCTGGGACAGGGGCTGGGCACAGTCTGGCTCTGGGACAGGGGCTGGCTCTGGGACAGGGGCTGGGCACAGTCTGAGTCTGGGACAGGGGCTGGGCACAGTCTGTCTCTGGGACAGGGGCTGGGCACAGTCTGAGTCTGGGACAGGGGCTGGGCACAGTCTGAGTCTGGGACAGGGGCTGGGCACAGGCTGAGTCTGGGACAGGGGCTGGGCACAGTCTGAGTCTGGGACAGGGGCTGGGCACAGTCTGGGACAGGGGCTGGGCACAGTCTGAGTCTGGAACAGGGGCTTGGCACAGTCTGAGTCTGGGACAGGGACTGGGCACAGTCTGAGTCTGGGACAGGGGCTGGGCAGAGTCTGAGTCTGGGACAGGGGCTGGGCACAGTCTGAGTCTGGGACAGGGGCTGGGCACAGTCTGAGTCTGGGACAGGGGCTGGGCACAGTCTGAGTCTGGGACAGGGGCTGGGCACAGTCTGAGTCTGGGACAGGGGCTGGGCACAGTCTGAGTCTGGGACAGGGGCTGGGCACAGTCTGAGTCTGGGACAGGGGCTGGGCACAGTCTGAGTCTGGGACAGGGGCTGGACACAGTCTGAGTCTAGGACAGGGGCTGGGCACAGTCTGAGTCTGGGACAGGGGCTGGGCACAGTCTGGCTCTGGGACAGGGTCTGGGCACAGTGTGGCTCTGGGACAGGGTCTGGCTCTGGGACAGGGGCTGGGCAGAGTCTGAGTCTGGGACAGGGGCTGGGCACAGTCTGAGTCTGGGACAGGGCCTGGACACAGTCTGGCTCTGGGACAGGGTCTGGCTCTGGGACAGGGGCTGGGCACAGTCTGGCTCTGGGACAGGGTCTGGCTCTGGGACAGGGGCTGGGCAGAGTCTGGCTCTGGGACAGGGGCTGGGCACAGTCTGAGTCTGGGACAGGGGCTGGGCACAGTCTGAGTCTGGGACAGGGGCTGGGCACAGTCTGAGTCTGGGACAGGGGCTGGGCACAGTCTGAGTCTGGGACAGGGGCTGGCTCTGGGACAGGGGCTGGGCACAGTCTGGCTCTGGGACAGGGGCTGGCTCTGGGACAGGGGCTGGGCACAGTCTGGCTCTGGGACAGGGGCTGGCTCTGGGACAGGGGCTGGGCACAGTCTGTCTCTGGGACAGGGGCTGGGCACAGTCTGGCTCTGGGACGGGGCTGGCTCTGGGACAGGGGCTGGCTCTGGGACAGGGGCTGGGCACAGTCTGAGTCTGGGACAGGGGCTGGGCACAGTCTGTCTCTGGGACAGGGGCTGGGCACAGTCTGAGTCTGGGACAGGGGCTGGGCACAGTCTGAGTCTGGGACAGGGGCTGGGCACAGGCTGAGTCTGGGACAGGGGCTGGGCACAGTCTGAGTCTGGGACAGGGGCTGGGCACAGTCTGGGACAGGGGCTGGGCACAGTCTGAGTCTGGAACAGGGGCTGGGCACAGTCTGAGTCTGGGACAGGGACTGGGCACAGTCTGAGTCTGGGACAGGGGCTGGGCAGAGTCTGAGTCTGGGACAGGGGCTGGGCACAGTCTGAGTCTGGGACAGGGGCTGGGCACAGTCTGAGTCTGGGACAGGGGCTGGGCACAGTCTGAGTCTGGGACAGGGGCTGGGCACAGTCTGAGTCTGGGACAGGGGCTGGGCACAGTCTGAGTCTGGGACAGGGGCTGGGCACAGTCTGAGTCTGGGACAGGGGCTGGGCACAGTCTGAGTCTGGGACAGGGGCTGGACACAGTCTGAGTCTAGGACAGGGGCTGGGCACAGTCTGAGTCTGGGACAGGGGCTGGGCACAGTCTGGCTCTGGGACAGGGTCTGGGCACAGTGTGGCTCTGGGACAGGGTCTGGCTCTGGGACAGGGGCTGGGCAGAGTCTGAGTCTGGGACAGGGGCTGGGCACAGTCTGAGTCTGGGACAGGGCCTGGACACAGTCTGGCTCTGGGACAGGGTCTGGCTCTGGGACAGGGGCTGGGCACAGTCTGGCTCTGGGACAGGGTCTGGCTCTGGGACAGGGGCTGGGCAGAGTCTGGCTCTGGGACAGGGGCTGGGCACAGTCTGAGTCTGGGACAGGGGCTGGGCACAGTCTGAGTCTGGGACAGGGGCTGGGCACAGTCTGAGTCTGGGACAGGGGCTGGGCACAGTCTGAGTCTGGGACAGGGGCTGGCTCTGGGACAGGGGCTGGGCACAGTCTGGCTCTGGGACAGGGGCTGGCTCTGGGACAGGGGCTGGGCACAGTCTGGCTCTGGGACAGGGGCTGGCTCTGGGACAGGGGCTGGGCACAGTCTGTCTCTGGGACAGGGGCTGGGCACAGTCTGGCTCTGGGACGGGGCTGGCTCTGGGACAGGGGCTGGCTCTGGGACAGGGGCTGGGCACAGTCTGAGTCTGGGACAGGGGCTGGGCACAGTCTGTCTCTGGGACAGGGGCTGGGCACAGTCTGAGTCTGGGACAGGGGCTGGGCACAGTCTGAGTCTGGGACAGGGGCTGGGCACAGGCTGAGTCTGGGACAGGGGCTGGGCACAGTCTGAGTCTGGGACAGGGGCTGGGCACAGTCTGGGACAGGGGCTGGGCACAGTCTGAGTCTGGAACAGGGGCTGGGCACAGTCTGAGTCTGGGACAGGGACTGGGCACAGTCTGAGTCTGGGACAGGGGCTGGGCAGAGTCTGAGTCTGGGACAGGGGCTGGGCACAGTCTGAGTCTGGGACAGGGGCTGGGCACAGTCTGAGTCTGGGACAGGGGCTGGGCACAGTCTGAGTCTGGGACAGGGGCTGGGCACAGTCTGAGTCTGGGACAGGGGCTGGGCACAGTCTGAGTCTGGGACAGGGGCTGGGCACAGTCTGAGTCTGGGACAGGGGCTGGGCACAGTCTGAGTCTGGGACAGGGGCTGGACACAGTCTGAGTCTAGGACAGGGGCTGGGCACAGTCTGAGTCTGGGACAGGGGCTGGGCACAGTCTGGCTCTGGGACAGGGTCTGGGCACAGTGTGGCTCTGGGACAGGGTCTGGCTCTGGGACAGGGGCTGGGCAGAGTCTGAGTCTGGGACAGGGGCTGGGCACAGTCTGAGTCTGGGACAGGGCCTGGACACAGTCTGGCTCTGGGACAGGGTCTGGCTCTGGGACAGGGGCTGGGCACAGTCTGGCTCTGGGACAGGGTCTGGCTCTGGGACAGGGGCTGGGCAGAGTCTGGCTCTGGGACAGGGGCTGGGCACAGTCTGAGTCTGGGACAGGGGCTGGGCACAGTCTGAGTCTGGGACAGGGGCTGGGCACAGTCTGAGTCTGGGACAGGGGCTGGGCACAGTCTGAGTCTGGGACAGGGGCTGGCTCTGGGACAGGGGCTGGGCACAGTCTGGCTCTGGGACAGGGGCTGGCTCTGGGACAGGGGCTGGGCACAGTCTGGCTCTGGGACAGGGGCTGGCTCTGGGACAGGGGCTGGGCACAGTCTGTCTCTGGGACAGGGGCTGGGCACAGTCTGGCTCTGGGACGGGGCTGGCTCTGGGACAGGGGCTGGGCACAGTCTGTCTCTGGGACAGGGGCTGGGCACAGTCTGGCTCTGGGACAGGGGCTGAGTCTGGGACAGGGGCTGGGCACAGTCTGAGTCTGGGACAGGGGCTGGGCACAGTCTGGCTCTGGGACAGGGTCTGGGCACAGTCTGGCTCTGGGACAGGGTCTGGCTCTGGGACAGGGGCTGGGCAGAGTCTGAGTCTGGGACAGGGGCTGGGCACAGTCTGAGTCTGGGACAGGGCCTGGACACAGTCTGGCTCTGGGACAGGGTCTGGCTCTGGGACAGGGGCTGGGCAGAGTCTGAGTCTGGGACAGGGGCTGGGTACAGTCTGAGTCTGGGACAGGGGCTGGGCACAGTCTGGCTCTGGGACAGGGGCTGGGCACAGTCTGGCTCTGGGACAGGGGCTGGGCACAGTCTGGCTCTGGGACAGGGGCTGGGCACAGTCTGGCTCTGGGACAGGGGCTGGGCACAGTCTGAGTCTGGGACAGGGGCTGGGCACAGTCTGAGTCTGGGACAGGGGCTGGGCACAGTCTGAGTCTGGGACAGGGGCTGGGCACAGTCTGAGTCTGGGACAGGGGCTGGCTCTGGGACAGGGGCTGGGCACAGTCTGGCTCTGGGACAGGGGCTGGCTCTGGGACAGGGGCTGGGCACAGTCTGGCTCTGGGACAGGGGCTGGCTCTGGGACAGGGGCTGGGCACAGTCTGTCTCTGGGACAGGGGCTGGGCACAGTCTGGCTCTGGGACGGGGCTGGCTCTGGGACAGGGGCTGGGCACAGTCTGTCTCTGGGACAGGGGCTGGGCACAGTCTGGCTCTGGGACAGGGGCTGAGTCTGGGACAGGGGCTGGGCACAGTCTGAGTCTGGGACAGGGGCTGGGCACAGTCTGGCTCTGGGACAGGGTCTGGGCACAGTCTGGCTCTGGGACAGGGTCTGGCTCTGGGACAGGGGCTGGGCAGAGTCTGAGTCTGGGACAGGGGCTGGGCACAGTCTGAGTCTGGGACAGGGGCTGGGCACAGTCTGGCTCTGGGACAGGGGCTGGCTCTGGGACAGGGGCTGGGCACAGTCTGGCTCTGGGACAGGGTCTGGCTCTGGGACAGGGGCTGGGCAGAGTCTGAGTCTGGGACAGGGGCTGGGCACAGGCTGAGTCTGGGACAGGGGCTGGGCACAGTCTGAGTCTGGGACAGGGGCTGGGCACAGTCTGGCTCTGGGACAGGGTCTGGCTCTGGGACAGGGGCTGGGCACAGTCTGGCTCTGGGACAGGGGCTGGGCAGAGTCTGAGTCTGGGACAGGGGCTGGGCACAGTCTGAGTCTGGAACAGGGGCTGGGCACAGTCTGAGTCTGGGACAGGGGCTGGGCACAGTCTGGCTCTGGGACAGGGTCTGGCTCTGGGACAGGGGCTGGGCACAGTCTGGCTCTGGGACAGGGTCTGGCTCTGGGACAGGGGCTGGGCAGAGTCTGAGTCTGGGACAGGGGCTGGGCACAGTCTGAGTCTGGGACAGGGGCTGGGCACAGTCTGAGTCTGGGACAGGGGCTGGGCACAGTCTGGCTCTGGGACAGGGGCTGGGCACAGTCTGGCTCTGGGACAGGGTCTGGCTCTGGGACAGGGGCTGGGCAGAGTCTGAGTCTGGGACAGGGGCTGGGCACAGTCTGAGTCTGGGACAGGGGCTGGGCACAGTCTGAGTCTGGGACAGGGGCTGGGCACAGTCTGGCTCTGGGACAGGGTCTGGCTCTGGGACAGGGGCTGGGCACAGTCTGGCTCTGGGACAGGGTCTGGCTCTGGGACAGGGGCTGGGCAGAGTCTGAGTCTGGGACAGGGGCTGGGCACAGTCTGAGTCTGGGACAGGGGCTGGGCACAGTCTGAGTCTGGGACAGGGGCTGGGCACAGTCTGGCTCTGGGACAGGGGCTGGGCACAGTCTGAGTCTGGGACAGGGGCTGGGCACAGTCTGAGTCTGGGACAGGGGCTGGGCACAGTCTGAGTCTGGGACAGGGGCTGGGCACAGTCTGAGTCTGGGACAGGGGCTGGGCACAGTCTGAGTCTGGGACAGGGGCTGGCTCTGGGACAGGGGCTGGGCACAGTCTGGCTCTGGGACAGGGGCTGGCTCTGGGACAGGGGCTGGGCACAGTCTGGCTCTGGGACAGGGGCTGGGCACAGTCTGTCTCTGGGACAGGGGCTGGGCACAGTCTGGCTCTGGGACGGGGCTGGCTCTGGGACAGGGGCTGGGCACAGTCTGTCTCTGGGACAGCGGCTGGGCACAGTCTGGCTCTGGGACAGGGGCTGGGCACAGTCTGGCTCTGGGACAGGGGCTGGGCACAGTCTGTCTCTGGGACAGGGGCTGGGCACAGTCTGGCTCTGGGACAGGGGCTGGGCACAGTCTGGCTCTGCGACAGGGTCTGGCTCTGGGACAGGGGCTGGGCACAGTCTGGCTCTGGGACAGGGTCTGGCTCTGGGACAGAGGCTGGGCACAGTCTGGCTCTGGGACAGGGTCTGGCCCTGGGACAGGGGCTGGGCACAGTCTGAGTCTGGGACAGGGTCTGGCTCTGGGACAGGGGCTGGGCACAGTCTGGCTCTGGGACAGGGGCTGGGCACAGTCTGGCTGGGACAGGGTCTGGCTCTGGGACAGGGGCTGGGCACAGTCTGGCTCTGGGACAGGGGCTGGCTCTGGGACAGGGGCTGGGCACAGTCTGAGTCTGGGACAGGGGCTGGGCACAGTCTGTCTCTGGGACAGGGGCTGGGCACAGTCTGAGTCTGGGACAGGGGCTGGGCACAGTCTGAGTCTGGGACAGGGGCTGGGCACAGTCTGAGTCTGGGACAGGGGCTGGGCACAGTCTGAGTCTGGGACAGGGGCTGGGCACAGTCTGGGACAGGGGCTGGGCACAGTCTGAGTCTGGGACAGGGGCTGGGCACAGTCTGAGTCTGGGACAGGGACTGGGCACAGTCTGAGTCTGGGACAGGGGCTGGGCAGAGTCTGAGTCTGGGACAGGGGCTGGGCACAGTCTGAGTCTGGGACAGGGGCTGGGCACAGTCTGAGTCTGGGACAGGGGCTGGGCACAGTCTGAGTCTGGGACAGGGGCTGGGCACAGTCTGAGTCTGGGACAGGGGCTGGGCACAGTCTGAGTCTGGGACAGGGGCTGGGCACAGTCTGAGTCTGGGACAGGGGCTGGGCACAGTCTGAGTCTGGGACAGGGGCTGGGCACAGTCTGAGTCTGGGACAGGGGCTGGACACAGTCTGAGTCTGGGACAGGGGCTGGGCACAGTCTGAGTCTGGGACAGGGGCTGGGCACAGTCTGGCTCTGGGACAGGGTCTGGGCACAGTCTGGCTCTGGGACAGGGTCTGGCTCTGGGACAGGGGCTGGGCAGAGTCTGAGTCTGGGACAGGGGCTGGGCACAGTCTGAGTCTGGGACAGGGCCTGGACACAGTCTGGCTCTGGGACAGGGTCTGGCTCTGGGACAGGGGCTGGGCACAGTCTGGCTCTGGGACAGGGTCTGGCTCTGGGACAGGGGCTGGGCAGAGTCTGAGTCTGGGACAGGGGCTGGGCACAGTCTGAGTCTGGGACAGGGGCTGGGCACAGTCTGAGTCTGGGACAGGGGCTGGGCACAGTCTGGCTCTGGGACAGGGTCTGGCTCTGGGACAGGGGCTGGGCACAGTCTGGCTCTGGGACAGGGTCTGGCTCTGGGACAGGGGCTGGGCAGAGTCTGAGTCTGGGACAGGGGCTGGGCACAGGCTGAGTCTGGGACAGGGGCTGGGCACAGTCTGAGTCTGGGACAGGGGCTGGGCACAGTCTGGCTCTGGGACAGGGTCTGGCTCTGGGACAGGGGCTGGGCACAGTCTGGCTCTGGGACAGGGGCTGGGCAGAGTCTGAGTCTGGGACAGGGGCTGGGCACAGTCTGAGTCTGGAACAGGGGCTGGGCACTGTCTGAGTCTGGGACAGGGGCTGGGCACAGTCTGGCTCTGGGACAGGGTCTGGCTCTGGGACAGGGGCTGGGCACAGTCTGGCTCTGGGACAGGGTCTGGCTCTGGGACAGGGGCTGGGCAGAGTCTGAGTCTGGGACAGGGGCTGGGCACAGTCTGAGTCTGGGACAGGGGCTGGGCACAGTCTGAGTCTGGGACAGGGGCTGGGCACAGTCTGGCTCTGGGACAGGGTCTGGCTCTGGGACAGGGGCTGGGCACAGTCTGGCTCTGGGACAGGGTCTGGCTCTGGGACAGGGGCTGGGCAGAGTCTGAGTCTGGGACAGGGGCTGGGCACAGTCTGAGTCTGGGACAGGGGCTGGGCACAGTCTGAGTCTGGGACAGGGGCTGGGCACAGTCTGGCTCTGGGACAGGGTCTGGCTCTGGGACAGGGGCTGGGCACAGTCTGGCTCTGGGACAGGGGCTGGGTACAGTCTGAGTCTGGGACAGGGGCTGGGCACAGTCTGGCTCTGGGACAGGGGCTGGGCACAGTCTGGCTCTGGGACAGGGGCTGGGCACAGTCTGGCTCTGGGACAGGGGCTGGGCACAGTCTGAGTCTGGGACAGGGGCTGGGCACAGTCTGAGTCTGGGACAGGGGCTGGGCACAGTCTGAGTCTGGGACAGGGGCTGGGCACAGTCTGAGTCTGGGACAGGGGCTGGCTCTGGGACAGGGGCTGGGCACAGTCTGGCTCTGGGACAGGGGCTGGCTCTGGGACAGGGGCTGGGCACAGTCTGGCTCTGGGACAGGGGCTGGCTCTGGGACAGGGGCTGGGCACAGTCTGTCTCTGGGACAGGGGCTGGGCACAGTCTGGCTCTGGGACGGGGCTGGCTCTGGGACAGGGGCTGGGCACAGTCTGTCTCTGGGACAGGGGCTGGGCACAGTCTGGCTCTGGGACAGGGGCTGAGTCTGGGACAGGGGCTGGGCACAGTCTGAGTCTGGGACAGGGGCTGGGCACAGTCTGGCTCTGGGACAGGGTCTGGGCACAGTCTGGCTCTGGGACAGGGTCTGGCTCTGGGACAGGGGCTGGGCAGAGTCTGAGTCTGGGACAGGGGCTGGGCACAGTCTGAGTCTGGGACAGGGGCTGGGCACAGTCTGGCTCTGGGACAGGGGCTGGCTCTGGGACAGGGGCTGGGCACAGTCTGGCTCTGGGACAGGGTCTGGCTCTGGGACAGGGGCTGGGCAGAGTCTGAGTCTGGGACAGGGGCTGGGCACAGGCTGAGTCTGGGACAGGGGCTGGGCACAGTCTGAGTCTGGGACAGGGGCTGGGCACAGTCTGGCTCTGGGACAGGGTCTGGCTCTGGGACAGGGGCTGGGCACAGTCTGGCTCTGGGACAGGGGCTGGGCAGAGTCTGAGTCTGGGACAGGGGCTGGGCACAGTCTGAGTCTGGAATAGGGGCTGGGCACAGTCTGAGTCTGGGACAGGGGCTGGGCACAGTCTGGCTCTGGGACAGGGTCTGGCTCTGGGACAGGGGCTGGGCACAGTCTGGCTCTGGGACAGGGTCTGGCTCTGGGACAGGGGCTGGGCAGAGTCTGAGTCTGGGACAGGGGCTGGGCACAGTCTGAGTCTGGGACAGGGGCTGGGCACAGTCTGAGTCTGGGACAGGGGCTGGGCACAGTCTGGGACAGGGTCTGGCTCTGGGACAGGGGCTGGGCACAGTCTGGCTCTGGGACAGGGTCTGGCTCTGGGACAGGGGCTGGGCAGAGTCTGAGTCTGGGACAGGGGCTGGGCACAGTCTGAGTCTGGGACAGGGGCTGGGCACAGTCTGAGTCTGGGACAGGGGCTGGGCACAGTCTGGCTCTGGGACAGGGTCTGGCTCTGGGACAGGGGCTGGGCAGAGTCTGAGTCTGGGACAGGGGCTGGGCACAGTCTGAGTCTGGGACAGGGGCTGGGCACAGTCTGGCTCTGGGACAGGGGCTGGGCACAGTCTGGCTCTGGGACAGGGGCTGGGCACAGTCTGGCTCTGGGACAGGGGCTGGGCACAGTCTGAGTCTGGGACAGGGGCTGGGCACAGTCTGAGTCTGGGACAGGGGCTGGCTCTGGGACAGGGTCTGGCTCTGGGACAGGGTCTGGCTCTGGGACAGGGGCTGGGCACAGTCTGAGTCTGGGACAGGGGCTGGCTCTGGGACAGGGTCTGGCTCTGGGACAGGGTCTGGCTCTGGGACAGGGGCTGGGCACAGTCTGAGTCTGGGACAGGGGCTGGCTCTGGGACAGGGTCTGGCTCTGGGACAGGGTCTGGCTCTGGGACAGGGTCTGGCTCTGGGACAGGGGCTGGGCACAGTCTGAGTCTGGGACAGGGGCTGGCTCTGGGACAGGGTCTGGCTCTGGGACAGGGTCTGGCTCTGGGACAGGGGCTGGGCACAGTCTATGTCTGGGACAGGGGCTGGGCACAGTCTGAGTCTGGGACAGGGGCTGGGCACAGTCTGAGTCTGGGACAGGGGCTGGGCACAGTCTGGCTCTGGGACAGGGTCTGGCTCTGGGACAGGGGCTGGGCACATTCTGGCTCTGGGACAGGGTCTGGCTCTGGGACAGGGGCTGGGCAGAGTCTGAGTCTGGGACAGGGGCTGGGCACAGTCTGAGTCTGGGACAGGGGCTGGGCACAGTCTGAGTCTGGGACAGGGGCTGGGCACAGTCTGGGACAGGGTCTGGCTCTGGGACAGGGGCTGGGCACAGTCTGGCTCTGGGACAGGGTCTGGCTCTGGGACAGGGGCTGGGCAGAGTCTGAGTCTGGGACAGGGGCTGGGCACAGTCTGAGTCTGGGACAGGGGCTGGGCACAGTCTGAGTCTGGGACAGGGGCTGGGCAGAGTCTGAGTCTGGGACAGGGGCTGGGCACAGTCTGAGTCTGGGACAGGGCCTGGACACAGTCTGGCTCTGGGACAGGGTCTGGCTCTGGGACAGGGGCTGGGCACAGTCTGGCTCTGGGACAGGGTCTGGCTCTGGGACAGGGGCTGGGCACAGTCTGAGTCTGGGACAGGGGCTGGGCACAGTCTGGCTCTGGGACAGGGTCTGGCTCTGGGACAGGGGCTGGGCAGAGTCTGAGTCTGGGACAGGGGCTGGGCACAGTCTGAGTCTGGGACAGGGGCTGGGCACAGTCTGAGTCTGGGACAGGGGCTGGGCACAGTCTGGCTCTGGGACAGGGGCTGGCTCTGGGACAGGGGCTGGGCACCAGTCTGGCTCTGGGACAGGGTCTGGCTCTGGGACAGGGGCTGGGCAGAGTCTGAGTCTGGGACAGGGGCTGGGCACAGGCTGAGTCTGGGACAGGGGCTGGGCACAGTCTGGCTCTGGGACAGGGGCTGGGCACAGTCTGGCTCTGGGACAGGGTCTGGCTCTGGGACAGGGGCTGGGCACAGTCTGGCTCTGGGACAGGGGCTGGGCAGAGTCTGAGTCTGGGACAGGGGCTGGGCACAGTCTGAGTCTGGAACAGGGGCTGGGCACAGTCTGAGTCTGGGACAGGGGCTGGGCACAGTCTGGCTCTGGACAGCGTCTGGCTCTGGGACAGGGGCTGGGCACAGTCTGGCTCTGGGACAGGGTCTGGCTCTGGGACAGGGGCTGGGCAGAGTCTGAGTCTGGGACAGGGGCTGGGCACAGTCTGAGTCTGGGACAGGGGCTGGGCACAGTCTGAGTCTGGGACAGGGGCTGGGCACAGTCTGGCTCTGGGACAGGGTCTGGCTCTGGGACAGGGGCTGGGCACAGTCTGGCTCTGGGACAGGGTCTGGCTCTGGGACAGGGGCTGGGCAGAGTCTGAGTCTGGGACAGGGGCTGGGCACAGTCTGAGTCTGGGACAGGGGCTGGGCACAGTCTGAGTCTGGGACAGGGGCTGGGCACAGTCTGGGACAGGGTCTGGCTCTGGGACAGGGGCTGGGCACAGTCTGGCTCTGGGACAGGGTCTGGCTCTGGGACAGGGGCTGGGCAGAGTCTGAGTCTGGGACAGGGGCTGGGCACAGTCTGAGTCTGGGACAGGGGCTGGGCACAGTCTGAGTCTGGGACAGGGGCTGGGCACAGTCTGGCTCTGGGACAGGGTCTGGCTCTGGGACAGGGGCTGGGCAGAGTCTGAGTCTGGGACAGGGGCTGGGCACAGTCTGAGTCTGGGACAGGGGCTGGGCACAGTCTGGCTCTGGGACAGGGGCTGGGCACAGTCTGGCTCTGGGACAGGGGCTGGGCACAGTCTGGCTCTGGGACAGGGGCTGGGCACAGTCTGAGTCTGGGACAGGGGCTGGGCACAGTCTGAGTCTGGGACAGGGGCTGGCTCTGGGACAGGGTCTGGCTCTGGGACAGGGTCTGGCTCTGGGACAGGGGCTGGGCACAGTCTGAGTCTGGGACAGGGGCTGGCTCTGGGACAGGGTCTGGCTCTGGGACAGGGTCTGGCTCTGGGACAGGGTCTGGCTCTGGGACAGGGGCTGGGCACAGTCTGAGTCTGGGACAGGGGCTGGCTCTGGGACAGGGTCTGGCTCTGGGACAGGGTCTGGCTCTGGGACAGGGGCTGAGCACAGTCTGAGTCTGGGACAGGGGCTGGCTCTGGGACAGGGTCTGGCTCTGGGACAGGGTCTGGCTCTGGGACAGGGTCTGGCTCTGGGACAGGGGCTGGGCACAGTCTGAGTCTGGGACAGGGGCTGGGCACAGTCTGAGTCTGGGACAGGGGCTGGGCACAGTCTGGCTCTGGGACAGGGTCTGGCTCTGGGACAGGGGCTGGGCACAGTCTGGCTCTGGGACAGGGTCTGGCTCTGGGACAGGGGCTGGGCAGAGTCTGAGTCTGGGACAGGGGCTGGGCACAGTCTGAGTCTGGGACAGGGGCTGGGCACAGTCTGAGTCTGGGACAGGGGCTGGGCACAGTCTGGGACAGGGTCTGGCTCTGGGACAGGGGCTGGGCACAGTCTGGCTCTGGGACAGGGTCTGGCTCTGGGACAGGGGCTGGGCAGAGTCTGAGTCTGGGACAGGGGCTGGGCACAGTCTGAGTCTGGGACAGGGGCTGGGCACAGTCTGAGTCTGGGACAGGGGCTGGGCAGAGTCTGAGTCTGGGACAGGGGCTGGGCACAGTCTGAGTCTGGGACAGGGCCTGGACACAGTCTGGCTCTGGGACAGGGTCTGGCTCTGGGACAGGGGCTGGGCACAGTCTGGCTCTGGGACAGGGTCTGGCTCTGGGACAGGGGCTGGGCAGAGTCTGAGTCTGGGACAGGGGCTGGGCACAGTCTGAGTCTGGGACAGGGGCTGGGCACAGTCTGAGTCTGGGACAGGGGCTGGGCACAGTCTGGCTCTGGGACAGGGTCTGGCTCTGGGACAGGGGCTGGGCACAGTCTGGCTCTGGGACAGGGTCTGGCTCTGGGACAGGGGCTGGGCAGAGTCTGAGTCTGGGACAGGGGCTGGGCACAGGCTGAGTCTGGGACAGGGGCTGGGCACAGTCTGAGTCTGGGACAGGGGCTGGGCACAGTCTGGCTCTGGGACAGGGTCTGGCTCTGGGACAGGGGCTGGGCACAGTCTGGCTCTGGGACAGGGGCTGGGCAGAGTCTGAGTCTGGGACAGGGGCTGGGCACAGTCTGAGTCTGGAACAGGGGCTGGGCACAGTCTGAGTCTGGGACAGGGGCTGGGCACAGTCTGGCTCTGGGACAGGGTCTGGCTCTGGGACAGGGGCTGGGCACAGTCTGGCTCTGGGACAGGGTCTGGCTCTGGGACAGGGGCTGGGCAGAGTCTGAGTCTGGGACAGGGGCTGGGCACAGTCTGAGTCTGGGACAGGGGCTGGGCACAGTCTGAGTCTGGGACAGGGGCTGGGCACAGTCTGGCTCTGGGACAGGGTCTGGCTCTGGGACAGGGGCTGGGCACAGTCTGGCTCTGGGACAGGGTCTGGCTCTGGGACAGGGGCTGGGCAGAGTCTGAGTCTGGGACAGGGGCTGGGCACAGTCTGAGTCTGGGACAGGGGCTGGGCACAGTCTGAGTCTGGGACAGGGGCTGGGCACAGTCTGGCTCTGGGACAGGGTCTGGCTCTGGGACAGGGGCAGGGCAGAGTCTGAGTCTGGGACAGGGGCTGGGTACAGTCTGAGTCTGGGACAGGGGCTGGGCACAGTCTGGCTCTGGGACAGGGGCTGGGCACAGTCTGGCTCTGGGACAGGGGCTGGGCACAGTCTGGCTCTGGGACAGGGGCTGGGCACAGTCTGAGTCTGGGACAGGGGCTGGGCACAGTCTGAGTCTGGGACAGGGGCTGGGCACAGTCTGAGTCTGGGACAGGGGCTGGGCACAGTCTGAGTCTGGGACAGGGGCTGGCTCTGGGACAGGGGCTGGGCACAGTCTGGCTCTGGGACAGGGGCTGGCTCTAGGACAGGGGCTGGGCACAGTCTGGCTCTGGGACAGGGGCTGGCTCTGGGACAGGGGCTGGGCACAGTCTGTCTCTGGGACAGGGGCTGGGCACAGTCTGGCTCTGGGACGGGGCTGGCTCTGGGACAGGGGCTGGGCACAGTCTGTCTCTGGGACAGGGGCTGGGCACAGTCTGGCTCTGGGACAGGGGCTGAGTCTGGGACAGGTGCTGGGCACAGTCTGAGTCTGGGACAGGGGCTGGGCACAGTCTGGCTCTGGGACAGGGTCTGGGCACAGTCTGGCTCTGGGACAGGGTCTGGCTCTGGGACAGGGGCTGGGCAGAGTCTGAGTCTGGGACAGGGGCTGGGCACAGTCTGAGTCTGGGACAGGGCCTGGACACAGTATGGCTCTGGGACAGGGGCTGAGTCTGGGACAGGTGCTGGGCACAGTCTGAGTCTGGGACAGGGGCTGGGCACAGTCTGGCTCTGGGACAGGGTCTGGGCACAGTCTGGCTCTGGGACAGGGTCTGGCTCTGGGACAGGGGCTGGGCAGAGTCTGAGTCTGGGACAGGGGCTGGGCACAGTCTGAGTCTGGGACAGGGCCTGGACACAGTCTGGCTCTGGGACAGGGTCTGGCTCTGGGACAGGGGCTGGGCACAGTCTGGCTCTGGGACAGGGTCTGGCTCTGGGACAGGGGCTGGGCAGAGTCTGAGTCTGGGACAGGGGCTGGGCACAGTCTGAGTCTGGGACAGGGGCTGGGCACAGTCTGAGTCTGGGACAGGGGCTGGGCACAGTCTGGCTCTGGGACAGGGGCTGGCTCTGGGACAGGGGCTGGGCACAGTCTGGCTCTGGGACAGGGTCTGGCTCTGGGACAGGGGCTGGGCAGAGTCTGAGTCTGGGACAGGGGCTGGGCACAGGCTGAGTCTGGGACAGGGGCTGGGCACAGTCTGAGTCTGGGACAGGGGCTGGGCACAGTCTGGCTCTGGGACAGGGGCTGGCTCTGGGACAGGGGCTGGGCACAGTCTGGCTCTGGGACAGGGGCTGGGCAGAGTCTGAGTCTGGGACAGGGGCTGGGCACAGTCTGAGTCTGGAACAGGGGCTGGGCACAGTCTGAGTCTGGGACAGGGGCTGGGCACAGTCTGGCTCTGGGACAGGGTCTGGCTCTGGGACAGGGGCTGGGCACAGTCTGGCTCTGGGACAGGGTCTGGCTCTGGGACAGGGGCTGGGCAGAGTCTGAGTCTGGGACAGGGGCTGGGCACAGTCTGAGTCTGGGACAGGGGCTGGGCACAGTCTGAGTCTGGGACAGGGGCTGGGCACAGTCTGGCTCTGGGACAGGGTCTGGCTCTGGGACAGGGGCTGGGCACAGTCTGGCTCTGGGACAGGGTCTGGCTCTGGGACAGGGGCTGGGCAGAGTCTGAGTCTGGGACAGGGGCTGGGCACAGTCTGAGTCTGGGACAGGGGCTGGGCACAGTCTGAGTCTGGGACAGGGGCTGGGCACAGTCTGGGACAGGGTCTGGCTCTGGGACAGGGGCTGGGCACAGTCTGGCTCTGGGACAGGGTCTGGCTCTGGGACAGGGGCTGGGCAGAGTCTGAGTCTGGGGCAGAGTCTGAGTCTGGGACAGGGGCTGGGCACAGTCTGAGTCTGGGACAGGGGCTGGGCACATTCTGAGTCTGGGACAGGGGCTGGGCACAGTCTGGCTCTGGGACAGGGTCTGGCTCTGGGACAGGGGCTGGGCAGAGTCTGAGTCTGGGACAGGGGCTGGGCACAGTCTGAGTCTGGGACAGGGGCTGGGCACAGTCTGGCTCTGGGACAGGGGCTGGGCACAGTCTGGCTCTGGGTCAGGGGCTGGGCACAGTCTGGCTCTGGGACAGGGGCTGGGCACAGTCTGAGTCTGGGACAGGGGCTGGGCACAGTCTGAGTCTGGGACAGGGGCTGGCTCTGGGACAGGGTCTGGCTCTGGGACAGGGGCTGGCTCTGGGACAGGGGCTGGGCACAGTCTGAGTCTGGGACAGGGGCTGGCTCTGGGACAGGGTCTGGCTCTGGGACAGGGTCTGGCTCTGGGACAGGGGCTGGGCACAGTCTGAGTCTGGGACAGGGGCTGGCTCTGGGACAGGGGCTGGCTCTGGGACAGGGTCTGGCTCTGGGACAGGGGCTGGGCACAGTCTGAGTCTGGGACAGGGGCTGGCTCTGGGACAGGGTCTGGCTCTGGGACAGGGTCTGGCTCTGGGACAGGGGCTGGGCACAGTCTGAGTCTGGGACAGGGGCTGGGCACAGTCTGAGTCTGGGACAGGGGCTGGGCACAGTCTGAGTCTGAGACAGGGGCTGGGCACAGTCTGGCTCTGGGACAGGGTCTGGCTCTGGGACAGGGGCTGGGCACAGTCTGGCTCTGGGACAGGGTCTGGCTCTGGGACAGGGGCTGGGCAGAGTCTGAGTCTGGGACAGGGGCTGGGCACAGTCTGAGTCTGGGACAGGGGCTGGGCACAGTCTGAGTCTGGGACAGGGGCTGGGCACAGTCTGGGACAGGGTCTGGCTCTGGGACAGGGGCTGGGCACAGTCTGGCTCTGGGACAGGGTCTGGCTCTGGGACAGGGGCTGGGCAGAGTCTGAGTCTGGGACAGGGGCTGGGCACAGTCTGAGTCTGGGACAGGGGCTGGGCACAGTCTGAGTCTGGGACAGGGGCTGGGCAGAGTCTGAGTCTGGGACAGGGGCTGGGCAAAGTCTGAGTCTGGGACAGGGCCTGGACACAGTCTGGCTCTGGGACAGGGTCTGGCTCTGGGACAGGGGCTGGGCACAGTCTGGCTCTGGGACAGGGTCTGGCTCTGGGACAGGGGCTGGGCAGAGTCTGAGTCTGGGACAGGGGCTGGGCACAGTCTGAGTCTGGGACAGGGGCTGGGCACAGTCTGAGTCTGGGACAGGGGCTGGGCACAGTCTGGCTCTGGGACAGGGTCTGGCTCTGGGACAGGGGCTGGGCACAGTCTGGCTCTGGGACAGGGTCTGGCTCTGGGACAGGGGCTGGGCAGAGTCTGAGTCTGGGACAGGGGCTGGGCACAGTCTGAGTCTGGACAGGGGCTGGGCACAGTCTGAGTGTGGGACAGGGGCTGGGCACAGTCTGGCTCTGGGACAGGGTCTGGCTCTGGGACAGGGGCTGGGCACAGTCTGGCTCTGGGACAGGGGCTGGCAGAGTCTGAGTCTGGGACAGGGGCTGGGCACAGTCTGAGTCTGGAACAGGGGCTGGGCACAGTCTGAGTCTGGGACAGGGGCTGGGCACAGTCTGAGTCTGGGACAGGGGCTGGGCACAGTCTGGCTCTGGGACAGGGTCTGGCTCTGGGACAGGGGCTGGGCACAGTCTGGCTCTGGGACAGGGTCTGGCTCTGGGACAGGGGCTGGGCAGAGTCTGAGTCTGGGACAGGGGCTGGGCACAGTCTGAGTCTGGGACAGGGGCTGGGCACAGTCTGAGTCTGGGACAGGGGCTGGGCACAGTCTGGGACAGGGTCTGGCTCTGGGACAGGGGCTGGGCACAGTCTGGCTCTGGGACAGGGTCTGGCTCTGGGACAGGGGCTGGGCAGAGTCTGAGTCTGGGGCAGAGTCTGAGTCTGGGACAGGGGCTGGGCACAGTCTGAGTCTGGGACAGGGGCTGGGCACAGTCTGAGTCTGGGACAGGGGCTGGGCACAGTCTGGCTCTGGGACAGGGTCTGGCTCTGGGACAGGGGCTGGGCAGAGTCTGAGTCTGGGACAGGGGCTGGGCACAGTCTGAGTCTGGGACAGGGGCTGGGCACAGTCTGGCTCTGGGACAGGGGCTGGGCACAGTCTGGCTCTGGGTCAGGGGCTGGGCACAGTCTGGCTCTGGGACAGGGGCTGGGCACAGTCTGAGTCTGGGACAGGGGCTGGGCACAGTCTGAGTCTGGGACAGGGGCTGGCTCTGGGACAGGGTCTGGCTCTGGGACAGGGTCTGGCTCTGGGACAGGGGCTGGGCACAGTCTGAGTCTGGGACAGGGGCTGGCTCTGGGACAGGGTCTGGCTCTGGGACAGGGTCTGGCTCTGGGACAGGGGCTGGGCACAGTCTGAGTCTGGGACAGGGGCTGGCTCTGGGACAGGGGCTGGCTCTGGGACAGGGTCTGGCTCTGGGACAGGGGCTGGGCACAGTCTGAGTCTGGGACAGGGGCTGGCTCTGGGACAGGGTCTGGCTCTGGGACAGGGGCTGGGCACAGTCTGAGTCTGGGACAGGGGCTGGGCACAGTCTGAGTCTGGGACAGGGGCTGGGCACAGTCTGAGTCTGGGACAGGGGCTGGGCACAGTCTGGCTCTGGGACAGGGTCTGGCTCTGGGACAGGGGCTGGGCACAGTCTGGCTCTGGGACAGGGTCTGGCTCTGGGACAGGGGCTGGGCAGAGTCTGAGTCTGGGACAGGGGCTGGGCACAGTCTGAGTCTGGGACAGGGGCTGGGCACAGTCTGAGTCTGGGACAGGGGCTGGGCACAGTCTGGGACAGGGTCTGGCTCTGGGACAGGGGCTGGGCACAGTCTGGCTCTGGGACAGGGTCTGGCTCTGGGACAGGGGCTGGGCAGAGTCTGAGTCTGGGACAGGGGCTGGGCACAGTCTGAGTCTGGGACAGGGGCTGGGCACAGTCTGAGTCTGGGACAGGGGCTGGGCAGAGTCTGAGTCTGGGACAGGGGCTGGGCACAGTCTGAGTCTGGGACAGGGCCTGGACACAGTCTGGCTCTGGGACAGGGTCTGGCTCTGGGACAGGGGCTGGGCACAGTCTGGCTCTGGGACAGGGTCTGGCTCTGGGACAGGGGCTGGGCAGAGTCTGAGTCTGGGACAGGGGCTGGGCACAGTCTGAGTCTGGGACAGGGGCTGGGCACAGTCTGAGTCTGGGACAGGGGCTGGGCACAGTCTGGCTCTGGGACAGGGTCTGGCTCTGGGACAGGGGCTGGGCACAGTCTGGCTCTGGGACAGGGTCTGGCTCTGGGACAGGGGCTGGGCAGAGTCTGAGTCTGGGACAGGGGCAGGGCACAGGCTGAGTCTGGGACAGGGGCTGGGCACAGTCTGAGTCTGGGACAGGGGCTGGGCACAGTCTGGCTCTGCGACAGGGTCTGGCTCTGGGACAGGGGCTGGGCACAGTCTGGCTCTGGGACAGGGGCTGGGCAGAGTCTGAGTCTGGGACAGGGGCTGGGCACAGTCTGAGTCTGGAACAGGGGCTGGGCACAGTCTGAGTCTGGGACAGGGGCTGGGCACAGTCTGGCTCTGGGACAGGGTCTGGCTCTGGGACAGGGGCTGGGCACAGTCTGGCTCTGGGACAGGGTCTGGCTCTGGGACAGGGGCTGGGCAGAGTCTGAGTCTGGGACAGGGGCTGGGCACAGTCTGAGTCTGGGACAGGGGCTGGGCACAGTCTGAGTCTGGGACAGGGGCTGGGCACAGTCTGGCTCTGGGACAGGGTCTGGCTCTGGGACAGGGGCTGGGCACAGTCTGGCTCTGGGACAGGGTCTGGCTCTGGGACAGGGGCTGGGCAGAGTCTGAGTCTGGGACAGGGGCTGGGCACAGTCTGAGTCTGGGACAGGGGCTTGGCACAGTCTGAGTCTGGGACAGGGGCTGGGCACAGTCTGGCTCTGGGACAGGGTCTGGCTCTGGGACAGGGGCTGGGCAGAGTCTGAGTCTGGGACAGGGGCTGGGTACAGTCTGAGTCTGGGACAGGGGCTGGGCACAGTCTGGCTCTGGGACAGGGGCTGGGCACAGTCTGGCTCTGGGACAGGGGCTGGGCACAGTCTGGCTCTGGGACAGGGGCTGGGCACAGTCTGAGTCTGGGACAGGGGCTGGGCACAGTCTGAGTCTGGGACAGGGGCTGGGCACAGTCTGAGTCTGGGACAGGGGCTGGGCACAGTCTGAGTCTGGGACAGGGGCTGGCTCTGGGACAGGGGCTGGGCACAGTCTGGCTCTGGGACAGGGGCTGGCTCTGGGACAGGGGCTGGGCACAGTCTGGCTCTGGGACAGGGGCTGGCTCTGGGACAGGGGCTGGGCACAGTCTGTCTCTGGGACAGGGGCTGGGCACAGTCTGGCTCTGGGACGGGGCTGGCTCTGGGACAGGGGCTGGGCACAGTCTGTCTCTGGGACAGGGGCTGGGCACAGTCTGGCTCTGGGACAGGGGCTGAGTCTGGGACAGGGGCTGGGCACAGTCTGAGTCTGGGACAGGGGCTGGGCACAGTCTGGCTCTGGGACAGGGTCTGGGCACAGTCTGGCTCTGGGACAGGGTCTGGCTCTGGGACAGGGGCTGGGCAGAGTCTGAGTCTGGGACAGGGGCTGGGCACAGTCTGGGACAGGGTCTGGCTCTGGGACAGGGGCTGGGCACAGTCTGGCTCTGGGACAGGGTCTGGCTCTGGGACAGGGGCTGGGCAGAGTCTGAGTCTGGGGCAGAGTCTGAGTCTGGGACAGGGGCTGGGCACAGTCTGAGTCTGGGACAGGGGCTGGGCACAGTCTGAGTCTGGGACAGGGGCTGGGCACAGTCTGGCTCTGGGACAGGGTCTGGCTCTGGGACAGGGGCTGGGCAGAGTCTGAGTCTGGGACAGGGGCTGGGCACAGTCTGAGTCTGGGACAGGGGCTGGGCACAGTCTGGCTCTGGGACAGGGGCTGGGCACAGTCTGGCTCTGGGTCAGGGGCTGGGCACAGTCTGGCTCTGGGACAGGGGCTGGGCACAGTCTGAGTCTGGGACAGGGGCTGGGCACAGTCTGAGTCTGGGACAGGGGCTGGCTCTGGGACAGGGTCTGGCTCTGGGACAGGGTCTGGCTCTGGGACAGGGGCTGGGCACAGTCTGAGTCTGGGACAGGGGCTGGCTCTGGGACAGGGTCTGGCTCTGGGACAGGGTCTGGCTCTGGGACAGGGGCTGGGCACAGTCTGAGTCTGGGACAGGGGCTGGCTCTGGGACAGGGGCTGGCTCTGGGACAGGGTCTGGCTCTGGGACAGGGGCTGGGCACAGTCTGAGTCTGGGACAGGGGCTGGCTCTGGGACAGGGTCTGGCTCTGGGACAGGGTCTGGCTCTGGGATAGGGGCTGGGCACAGTCTGAGTCTGGGACAGGGGCTGGGCACAGTCTGAGTCTGGGACAGGGGCTGGGCACAGTCTGAGTCTGGACAGGGGCTGGGCACAGTCTGGCTCTGGGACAGGGTCTGGCTCTGGGACAGGGGCTGGGCACAGTCTGGCTCTGGGACAGGGTCTGGCTCTGGGACAGGGGCTGGGCAGAGTCTGAGTCTGGGACAGGGGCTGGGCACAGTCTGAGTCTGGGACAGGGGCTGGGCACAGTCTGAGTCTGGGACAGGGGCTGGGCACAGTCTGGGACAGGGTCTGGCTCTGGGACAGGGGCTGGGCACAGTCTGGCTCTGGGACAGGGTCTGGCTCTGGGACAGGGGCTGGGCAGAGTCTGAGTCTGGGACAGGGGCTGGGCACAGTCTGAGTCTGGGACAGGGGCTGGGCACAGTCTGAGTCTGGGACAGGGGCTGGGCAGAGTCTGAGTCTGGGACAGGGGCTGGGCACAGTCTGAGTCTGGGACAGGGCCTGGACACAGTCTGGCTCTGGGACAGGGTCTGGCTCTGGGACAGGGGCTGGGCACAGTCTGGCTCTGGGACAGGGTCTGGCTCTGGGACAGGGGCTGGGCAGAGTCTGAGTCTGGGACAGGGGCTGGGCACAGTCTGAGTCTGGGACAGGGGCTGGGCACAGTCTGAGTCTGGGACAGGGGCTGGGCACAGTCTGGCTCTGGGACAGGGTCTGGCTCTGGGACAGGGGCTGGGCACAGTCTGGCTCTGGGACAGGGTCTGGCTCTGGGACAGGGGCTGGGCAGAGTCTGAGTCTGGGACAGGGGCTGGGCACAGGCTGAGTCTGGGACAGGGGCTGGGCACAGTCTGAGTCTGGGACAGGGGCTGGGCACAGTCTGGCTCTGGGACAGGGTCTGGCTCTGGGACAGGGGCTGGGCACAGTCTGGCTCTGGGACAGGGGCTGGGCAGAGTCTGAGTCTGGGACAGGGGCTGGGCACAGTCTGAGTCTGGAACAGGGGCTGGGCACAGTCTGAGTCTGGGACAGGGGCTGGGCACAGTCTGGCTCTGGGACAGGGTCTGGCTCTGGGACAGGGGCTGGGCACAGTCTGGCTCTGGGACAGGGTCTGGCTCTGGGACAGGGGCTGGGCAGAGTCTGAGTCTGGGACAGGGGCTGGGCACAGTCTGAGTCTGGGACAGGGGCTGGGCACAGTCTGAGTCTGGGACAGGGGCTGGGCACAGTCTGGCTCTGGGACAGGGTCTGGCTCTGGGACAGGGGCTGGGCACAGTCTGGCTCTGGGACAGGGTCTGGCTCTGGGACAGGGGCTGGGCAGAGTCTGAGTCTGGGACAGGGGCTGGGCACAGTCTGAGTCTGGGACAGGGGCTTGGCACAGTCTGAGTCTGGGACAGGGGCTGGGCACAGTCTGGCTCTGGGACAGGGTCTGGCTCTGGGACAGGGGCTGGGCAGAGTCTGAGTCTGGGACAGGGGCTGGGTACAGTCTGAGTCTGGGACAGGGGCTGGGCACAGTCTGGCTCTGGGACAGGGGCTGGGCACAGTCTGGCTCTGGGACAGGGGCTGGGCACAGTCTGGCTCTGGGACAGGGGCTGGGCACAGTCTGAGTCTGGGACAGGGGCTGGGCACAGTCTGAGTCTGGGACAGGGGCTGGGCACAGTCTGAGTCTGGGACAGGGGCTGGGCACAGTCTGAGTCTGGGACAGGGGCTGGCTCTGGGACAGGGGCTGGGCACAGTCTGGCTCTGGGACTGGGGCTGGCTCTGGGACAGGGGCTGGGCACAGTCTGGCTCTGGGACAGGGGCTGGCTCTGGGACAGGGGCTGGGCACAGTCTGTCTCTGGGACAGGGGCTGGGCACAGTCTGGCTCTGGGACGGGGCTGGCTCTGGGACAGGGGCTGGGCACAGTCTGTCTCTGGGACAGGGGCTGGGCACAGTCTGGCTCTGGGACAGGGGCTGAGTCTGGGACAGGGGCTGGGCACAGTCTGAGTCTGGGACAGGGGCTGGGCACAGTCTGGCTCTGGGACAGGGTCTGGGCACAGTCTGGCTCTGGGACAGGGTCTGGCTCTGGGACAGGGGCTGGGCAGAGTCTGAGTCTGGGACAGGGGCTGGGCACAGTCTGAGTCTGGGACAGGGCCTGGACACAGTCTGGCTCTGGGACAGGGTCTGGCTCTGGGACAGGGGCTGGGCACAGTCTGGCTCTGGGACAGGGTCTGGCTCTGGGACAGGGGCTGGGCAGAGTCTGAGTCTGGGACAGGGGCTGGGCACAGTCTGAGTCTGGGACAGGGGCTGGGCACAGTCTGAGTCTGGGACAGGGGCTGGGCACAGTCTGGCTCTGGGACAGGGGCTGGCTCTGGGACAGGGGCTGGGCACAGTCTGGCTCTGGGACAGGGTCTGGCTCTGGGACAGGGGCTGGGCAGAGTCTGAGTCTGGGACAGGGGCTGGGCACAGGCTGAGTCTGGGACAGGGGCTGGGCACAGTCTGAGTCTGGGACAGGGGCTGGGCACAGTCTGGCTCTGGGACAGGGTCTGGCTCTGGGACAGGGGCTGGGCACAGTCTGGCTCTGGGACAGGGTCTGGCTCTGGACAGGGGCTGGGCAGAGTCTGAGTCTGGGACAGGGGCTGGGCAGAGTCTGAGTCTGGGACAGGGGCTGGGCACAGTCTGAGTCTGGGACAGGGGCTGGGCACAGTCTGAGTCTGGGACAGGGGCTGGGCACAGTCTGGGACAGGGTCTGGCTCTGGGACAGGGGCTGGGCACAGTCTGGCTCTGGGACAGGGTCTGGCTCTGGGACAGGGGCTGGGCAGAGTCTGAGTCTGGGACAGGGGCTGGGCACAGTCTGAGTCTGGGACAGGGGCTGGGCACAGTGTGGCTCTGGGACAGGGGCTGGGCACAGTCTGGCTCTGGGACAGGGGCTGGGCACAGTCTGGCTCTGGGACAGGGGCTGGGCACAGTCTGAGTCTGGGACAGGGGCTGGGCACAGTCTGAGTCTGGGACAGGGGCTGGCTCTGGGACAGGGTCTGGCTCTGGGACAGGGTCTGGCTCTGGGACAGGGGCTGGGCACAGTCTGAGTCTGGGACAGGGGCTGGCTCTGGGACAGGGTCTGGCTCTGGGACAGGGTCTGGCTCTGGGACAGGGGCTGGGCACAGTCTGAGTCTGGGACAGGGGCTGGCTCTGGGACAGGGTCTGGCTCTGGGACAGGGTCTGGCTCTGGGACAGGGTCTGGCTCTGGGACAGGGGCTGGGCACAGTCTGAGTCTGGGACAGGGGCTGGCTCTGGGACAGGGTCTGGCTCTGGGACAGGGTCTGGCTCTGGGACAGGGGCTGGGCACAGTCTGAGTCTGGGACAGGGGCTGGGCACAGTCTGAGTCTGGGACAGGGGCTGGGCACAGTCTGAGTCTGGGACAGGGGCTGGGCACAGTCTGGCTCTGGGACAGGGTCTGGCTCTGGGACAGGGGCTGGGCAGAGTCTGAGTCTGGGACAGGGGCTGGGCACAGGCTGAGTCTGGGACAGGGGCTGGGCACAGTCTGAGTCTGGAACAGGGGCTGGGCACAGTCTGAGTCTGGGACAGGGGCTGGGCACAGTCTGAGTCTGGGACAGGGGCTGGGTACAGTCTGAGTCTGGGACAGGGGCTGGGCACAGTCTGAGTCTGGGACAGGGCTGGGCACAGTCTGAGTCTGGGACAGGGGCTGGGCACAGTCTGAGTCTGGGACAGGGGCTGGGCACAGTCTGAGTCTGGGACAGGGGCTGGGCACAGTCTGAGTCTGGGACAGGGGCTGGGCACAATCTGAGTCTGGGACAGGGCTGGGCACAGTCTGAGTCTGGGACAGGGGCTGGGCACAGTCTGAGTCTGGGACAGGGGCTGGGCACAGTCTGAGTCTGGGACAGGGGCTGGGCACAGTCTGGCTCTGGGACAGGGGCTGGGCACAGTCTGGCTCTGGGACAGGGGCTGGGCACAGTCTGAGTCTGGGACAGGGGCTGGGCACAGTCTGGCTCTGGGACAGGGGCTGGGCACAGTCTGAGTCTGGGACAGGGGCTGGGCACAGTCTGGCTCTGGGACAGGGGCTGGGCACAGTCTGAGTCTGGGACAGGGGCTGGGCACAGTCTGAGTCTGGGACAGGGGCTGGGCACAGTCTGAGTCTGGGACAGGGGCTGGGCACAGTCTGAGTCTGGGACAGGGGCTGGGCACAGTCTGGCTCTGGGACAGGGGCTGGGCACAGTCTGAGTCTGGGACAGGGGCTGGGCACAGTCTGGCTCTGGGACAGGGCTGGGCACAGTCTGAGTCTGGGACAGGGCTGGGCACAGTCTGAGTCTGGGACAGGGGCTGGGCACAGTCTGGCTCTGGGACAGGGGCTGGGCACAGTCTGAGTCTGGGACAGGGGCTGGGCACAGTCTGGCTCTGGACAGGGGCTGGGCACAGTCTGAGTCTGGGACAGGGGCTGGGCACAGTCTGAGTCTGGGACAGGGGCTGGGCACAGTCTGAGTCTGGGACAGGGGCTGGGCACAGTCTGGCTCTGGGACAGGGGCTGGGCACAGTCTGAGTCTGGGACAGGGGCTGGGCACAGTCTGGCTCTGGGACAGGGGCTGGGCACAGTCTGAGTCTGGGACAGGGGCTGGGCACAGTCTGGCTCTGGGACAGGGGCTGGGCACAGTCTGAGTCTGGGACAGGGGCTGGGCACAGTCTGAGTCTGGGACAGGGCTGGGCACAGTCTGGCTCTGGGACAGGGGCTGGGCACAGTCTGAGTCTGGGACAGGGGCTGGGCACAGTCTGGCTCTGGGACAGGGGCTGGGCACAGTCTGAGTCTGGGACAGGGGCTGGGCACAGTCTGGCTCTGGGACAGGGGCTGGGCACAGTCTGGCTCTGGGACAGGGCTGGGCACAGTCTGGCTCTGGGACAGGGGCTGGGCACAGTCTGAGTCTGGGACAGGGGCTGGGCACAGTCTGGCTCTGGGACAGGGGCTGGGCACAGTCTGAGTCTGGGACAGGGGCTGGGCACAGTCTGAGTCTGGGACAGGGGCTGGACACAGTCTGGCTCTGGGACAGGGTCTGGCTCTGGGACAGGGGCTGGGCAGAGTCTGAGTCTGGGACAGGGGCTGGGCACAGCCTGGCTCTGGGACAGGGGCTGGGCACAGTCTGAGTCTGGGACAGGGGCTGGGCACAGTCTGAGTCTGGGACAGGGGCTGGGCACAGTCTGAGTCTGGGACAGGGGCTGGGCACAGTCTGAGTCTGGGACAGGGGCTGGGCACAGTCTGGCTCTGGGACAGGGGCTGGGCACAGTCTGGCTCTGGGACAGGGGCTGGGCACAGTCTGGCTCTGGGACAGGGGCTGGGCACAGTCTGAGTCTGGGACAGGGGCTGGGCACAGTCTGAGTCTGGGACAGGGGCTGGGCACAGTCTGGCTCTGGGACAGGGGCTGGGCACAGTCTGAGTCTGGGACAGGGGCTGGGCACAGTCTGGCTCTGGGACAGGGGCTGGGCACAGTCTGAGTCTGGGACAGGGGCTGGGCACAGTCTGAGTCTGGGACAGGGGCTGGGCACAGTCTGAGTCTGGGACAGGGGCTGGGCACAGTCTGGCTCTGGGACAGGGGCTGGGCACAGTCTGAGTCTGGGACAGGGGCTGGGCACAGTCTGGCTCTGGGACAGGGGCTGGGCACAGTCTGAGTCTGGGACAGGGGCTGGGCACAGTCTGGCTCTGGGACAGGGGCTGGGCACAGTCTGAGTCTGGGACAGGGGCTGGGCACAGTCTGAGTCTGGGACAGGGGCTGGGCACAGTCTGGCTCTGGGACAGGGGCTGGGCACAGTCTGAGTCTGGGACAGGGGCTGGGCACAGTCTGGCTCTGGGACAGGGGCTGGGCACAGTCTGAGTCTGGGACAGGGGCTGGGCACAGTCTGGCTCTGGGACAGGGGCTGGGCACAGTCTGGGACAGGGGCTGGGCACAGTCTGGCTCTGGGACAGGGGCTGGGCACAGTCTGAGTCTGGGACAGGGGCTGGGCACAGTCTGGCTTGGGACAGGGGCTGGGCACAGTCTGAGTCTGGGACAGGGCTGGGCACAGTCTGAGTCTGGGACAGGGGCTGGGCACAGTCTGGCTCTGGGACAGGGGCTGGGCACAGTCTGAGTCTGGGACAGGGGCTGGGCACAGTCTGGCTCTGGGACAGGGGCTGGGCACAGTCTGAGTCTGGGACAGGGGCTGGGCACAGTCTGGCTCTGGGACAGGGGCTGGGCACAGTCTGAGTCTGGGACAGGGGCTGGGCACAGTCTGGCTCTGGGACAGGGGCTGGGCACAGTCTGGCTCTGGGACAGGGTCTGGCTCTGGGACAGGGGCTGGGCAGAGTCTGAGTCTGGGACAGGGGCTGGGCACAGTCTGGCTCTGGGACAGGGTCTGGGCACAGTCTGGCTCTGGGACAGGGTCTGGCTCTGGGACAGGGGCTGGGCACAGTCTGGCTCTGGGACAGGGGCTGGGCACAGTCTGGCTCTGGGACAGGGGCTGGGCACAGTCTGAGTCTGGGACAGGGGCTGGGCACAGTCTGGCTCTGGGACAGGGGCTGGGCACAGTCTGGCTCTGGGACAGGGTCTGGCTCTGGGACAGGGGCTGGGCAGAGTCTGAGTCTGGGACAGGGGCTGGGCACAGTCTGGCTCTGGGACAGGGGCTGGGCAGAGTCTGAGTCTGGGACAGGGGCTGGGCACAGTCTGGCTCTGGGACAGGGGCTGGGCAGAGTCTGAGTCTGGGACAGGGGCTGGGCACAGTCTGGCTCTGGGACAGGGGCTGGCAGAGTCTGAGTCTGGGACAGGGGCTGGGCACAGTCTGGCTCTGGGACAGGGGCTGGGCAGAGTCTGAGTCTGGGACAGGGGCTGGGCACAGTCTGGCTCTGGGACAGGGGCTGGGCACAGTCTGAGTCTGGGACAGGGGCTGGGCACAGTCTGGCTCTGGGACAGGGGCTGGGCACAGTCTGGCTCTGGGACAGGGGCTGGGCACAGTCTGGCTCTGGGACAGGGTCTGGCTCTGGGACAGGGGCTGGGCAGAGTCTGAGTCTGGGACAGGGGCTGGGCACAGTCTGGCTCTGGGACAGGGTCTGGGCACAGTCTGGCTCTGGGACAGGGTCTGGCTCTGGGACAGGGGCTGGGCACAGTCTGGCTCTGGGACAGGGGCTGGGCACAGTCTGGCTCTGGGACAGGGGCTGGGCACAGTCTGAGTCTGGGACAGGGGCTGGGCACAGTCTGGCTCTGGGACAGGGGCTGGGCACAGTCTGGCTCTGGGACAGGGTCTGGCTCTGGGACAGGGGCTGGGCAGAGTCTGAGTCTGGGACAGGGGCTGGGCACAGTCTGGCTCTGGGACAGGGGCTGGGCAGAGTCTGAGTCTGGGACAGGGGCTGGGCACAGTCTGGCTCTGGGACAGGGGCTGGGCAGAGTCTGAGTCTGGGACAGGGGCTGGGCACAGTCTGAGTCTGGGACAGGGGCTGGGCACAGTCTGAGTCTGGGACAGGGGCTGGGCACAGTCTGAGTCTGGGACAGGGGCTGGGCACAGTCTGAGTCTGGGACAGGGGCTGGGCACAGTCTGAGTCTGGGACAGGGGCTGGGCACAGTCTGAGTCTGGGACAGGGGCTGGGCACAGTCTGAGTCTGGGACAGGGGCTGGGCACAGTCTGAGTCTGGGACAGGGGCTGGGCACAGTCTGAGTCTGGGACAGGGGCTGGGCACAGTCTGAGTCTGGGACAGGGGCTGGGCACAGTCTGAGTCTGGGACAGGGGCTGGGCACAGTCTGAGTCTGGGACAGGGGCTGGGCACAGTCTGAGTCTGGGACAGGGGCTGGGCACAGTCTGTCTCGGGCGGTTTACAGTTGCTGCGGGCGGTGGTGCGCATGTGCTGCGACTCGGGCCGCGGGAGGGAGAGAGAGAGAGAGAGAGAGAGGGTGAGTGAGGGCGGCGGGGGTCGGGTGTGGGGGGGCGGCGGGGGTCGGGGCCGGAGCCGGAGCCGGGGGGCAGGAGCCGGGGGTCGGGGCTGGGGGCCGGGGAGCGGGAGCCGGGTGTCCGCGCCCTCAGCTTGCGGAAGGGGCTCGGGCCGGATTGCTGGTCTCGGGCCCGGCCTGGAGGCCCGCCCCACAGAGCCAGAGCCCCGGGCCGGGGGAGCCGCCTGTGGCCCTGGTCCAGCCCCGGGCCGGGGGAGCCGCCTGTGGCCCTGGTCCGGCCCCGGGGATCCGCCTGTGGCCCTGGTCCAGCCCCGGGCCGGGGGAGCCGCCTGTGGCCCTGGTCCGGCCCCGGGCCGGGGGAGCCGCCTGTGGCCCTGGTCCAGCCCCGGGCCGGGGGAGCCGCCTGTGGCCCTGGTCCAGCCCCGGGCCGGGGGAGCCGCCTGTGGCCCTGGTCCGGCCCCGGGCCGGGGGAGCCGCCTGTGGCCCTGGTCCAGCCCCGGGCCGGGGGAGCCGCCTGTGGCCCTGGTCCGGCCCCGGGCCGGGGGAGCCGCCTGTGGCCCTGGTCCAGCCCCGGGCCGGGGGAGCCGCCTGTGGCCCTGGTCCGGCCCCGGGCCGGGGGAGCCGCCTGTGGCCCTGGTCCAGCCCCGGGCCGGGGGATCCGCCTGTGGCCCTGGTCCGGCCCCGGGCCGGGGGAGCCGCCTGTGGCCCTGGTCCAGCCCCGGGCCGGGGGAGCCGCCTGTTGTCCTGGTCCAGCCCCGGGCCGGGGGAGCCGCCTGTGGCCCTGGTCCAGCCCCGGGCCGGGGGAGCCGAGCCCCCCACCTCCCCTCTCCCTCAGCACCGCCTGAAGCGCCTCACAGACAGTGAAACTTCCAGTGCCGTGCAGTGGAGTACAATGTGGGGAAATGTGAGGTTATTCACGTTGGTAGGAAGAATAGAAAAACAATAATTTTTAAATGGGGAGAAACTTAAATGTTGGTGTTGAGAGATTTGGGTGTCCTTGTATAGAAAGTTAACATGCAGGTGCAGTAAGTAATTAGGAAGACAAATGGCATGTTCGTCTTTATTGCAAGGGGGTTGGTGTATAAATGTAAGAAAATCTTGCTACAATTGTATAGGGCCTTGGTGAGACCGCACCTGGAGTACTGTGTACAGTTTTGGTCTCCCTAACTGAGGAAGGATATACTTGCCGTAGAGGCGGTGCAACGAAGGTTCACTTCTTCTTTCGTATGGTAGTAGCAAAGCAAATCAAATGTCAATATCTAAGTTGGATATCGAGGCCAAAGCTTCCGGTGTAACAGCGTGGATATCTTGTAGGCTGCCTGCGAATTTCCTCTGAGGGCAGTGCTCAATGATGTGCTCCAGGGTCTGATCAGGAGCTCCACAGTCGCATGATGGGGATGCTTTAATCTTCCATCTATGGAGAACGTGGCAGCATCTACCATGACCGATTTTGAGGCGGATGATAGCTGTCCAGTCTTTGCAAGGAAGGTTTGATCCCTCAAGTTGTACTGTGGGGTCCTCCATAAGGAATCCATTCCGTATGTCGCAGTTCTTCTAAGCATTTCGCCATCGGTCATCAAGGCTGAGGGGAGATCGCTGAAGGGCTTCGGCGATGGTCCAAAATGGCCAAAATTACACCAGAATGGCCTTCCAGATTTGAGACGGGTTGGTGGTAGGTTGTTCAAGTCGGCTGGATCGGCATGTCTTTGCTGGTGAAGGTTCACTAGATTGATTCCTGGGATGAGAGGGTTGTCCTATAACGATAAATTGAGTAGATTGGGCCTATACTCTCTGGAGTTTAGAAGAATGAGAGGTGATCTCATTGAAACATATAAAATTCTTAGAGGGCTTGACAGGGTAGATGCTGAGAGGTTGTTTTCCCGGGCTGGAGAATCTAGAACTAGGGGGCATAGTCTCAAGATAAGGGATCGGCCATTTAGGACTGAGCTGAAGAAGGTTGTGAATCTTTGGAATTCTCTACCCCAAAGGGCTGTGGATGCTCAGTCATTGAGTATATTCAAGACAGAGATCGATAGATTTTTGGATGTTAAGGGAATCAAATGATATGGAGATAGTGGACTTGATGTAGAAGATCAGCCATGATCTTATTGAATGGCGGAGCAGGCTTGAGGGGCCGTCTGGCCAACTCCTGCTCCTTTTCTTATGTTCTTATGTTCATTGTTGTAATGTAGGATAAATGTTGGCCAGGACACCGGGAAGAACTCCCCTGCTCTTTGAAATATCGCCACGGGCAGAATGGCCTCCATCTGTGCTGTACAATTTTTATAATATTTATCCCTCAACCAACATCACTAAAACAGATTTTCTGGATATTGTAGCATTTTTGTTTGTGGGAGCTTGCTGTGCGTAAATTGGCTCCCGCGTTTCCCACATTACAACAGTGACTACACTTCAAAAAATACTTCATTGGCTGTGAAGCACTTTGGGTCATCCCGAGGTGGTGAAAGACGCTGTAGAAATGCAAGTTAAAAAAAAATACTCCCTACTTAACCTGGTGTTTAACCTGCACACGTGCGCCGTGAAAGGCCTGTTTACATTCGATGTAAAGATAGTTGACCCAATGATCAGGAATCTGCAATATTTGTCATGTGGGTCCTTTCACTGGATCTGCTGGGGGCTTTGGACTGGCATCAAATGGTTGTTTCTCAGGTGACCTGATTGTGGGATTTACTTTGGGCTGTGTTAGTGTTAAAGTTTTTAGCAACTCCCTTTAGGAACCCTAACCTTGCTCGGTGTGTGTGATTGCCGGAGATAACCCGGAGTTGAGTAATGTTTTTGAAATGACCGTCTTTCTACCCGACTCTCGACTTGTGCCAGCACTGATTCCCTGCTGGGTGTTGTCCGGTTCCCTGAGGGCGGTCAGGCCCCTGGTACCTCACGTTGGGAGCCCAGAGTGTCAGTCAGCGAACACGACAGCCGAGCCCGCTTGTGTCCTCGCGCACTCACGCTTTTTCAGCAGAAATCGCTGCTTAGAATATCAGGAGCAGGAGCTCGGGCTGAGTCCATCCTGATGGACATTGGCTAACGGCACATATCCGGGATCGCACTGGGATCTGTGCATCCACCAGCTGAGCAGTTTCGGGAGTGGTCCGAGGACAGTGTTAAAGGTTCTGCTCCAATCTCTGGGCCCGACTGCTCATCATAAACTGCACAAACTTCACTCTCAGCCATGAGCTCATCGCAACGACGACCTCCCACATGTCTCGTCCTCCTGGGGATTTAATTTCTAAATGTTCCCCTGAGTTTTCTGTTTCAGTTGCTGGATACAGCCACAGAGTGCCTCTCGTGCTGGAGCGGGGAGTGTCCAACACACTCATATCCTGGGGCTGCATTTCATTCTGTCTTCATTCATTTCCGTATATCTCAGGCTGCAAGTACGCACAGCTCTTGGGATTTAGAATTTGATCATCAATGAGGTGCCGGCATTAGCAACTTCTCTCAGACCCACAAATCTCAGTCAGGACACACCAGTGAGTAGAAATCGAAAGGTAAATAGGACTGAGTTATTGAGGGCTGGATTGTCTGGGCAGACAGGCTCCGTATTGTCTGGGCAGACAGGCTCTGTAGGGCCTGTCAGCCTTGGTGTGGACGCTCTTGATGCAGAGTCTGGTCCAGGGTTTGGGGGAGGCGGGAGAGACAGATCATTTGTTTTTTTAGTTCTGTTGGTTGAGGGATAAATAGTAGCAAGGACACCGGGGAGAACTCCCCTGCTCTTCTTCAAATAGTGCCATATTGTCAAACTGAGAAAGCAGTTGGTTTAACATCGCATTCAAAAGACGGCACCTTCGACAGTGCAGCTCTCCCTCAACACTGCACTGGAGTGTCAGCCTGGATTATGGGCTCAGGTCTCTGGTGTAGGACTTGAATCCACGACCTTCTGATGCAGAGGCGAGAGTGCTGCCCACTGAGCTACGGCTGACACTGTAGTCATCATTTTTGTTAAAATTTATTAATTCTGTCAATCTCCGTTGTCATTTGGCGTCACAGGCTGAACGCCTCCAGTCTCGGCCTCTTTCCTCCCTTATTTCCACAGCTCTGTGGAGTGGAAATGTGTGCATGTTACGGAGGTGAAAGGAGGCGGCCTTGGTGATGAAGCGGATATGGGGTCAGAAATTCAGCTCGTGGTCACATAGGAGGCTGAAATTGTGAATGGTCTGGTTCAGCCTCAGACAGTGGCCAGGGAGAGGGATGGAGTCGGTGGATGGGGTGGGGGGTGGATACTGAAGACAATGGCCTCGGTCTTCCCAGTGTTTATCAATACAATGGGGGGGGGCAAAGGGGGAGACAAACAGGTTATCGGTTACAATAGCAAAATACTGCGGATGCTGGAAAACTGAAATAACAACAGAAAGCGCTGGAAAAAATCAGCAGGCCAGGCAACATCCGTGGAGAGAGAAACAGTTAACGTTTCAGGTCGAAACCCTTCGTCAGAACTGAGAAAAAAAGGTTATCGGTTACCTGGGTAATGTTCACTTGGGGGATGGGCCCACACTGGAGACCCCAGGTCTGTAATACAAACGGTGTTGGTACGTGTCCCTGAAAACCTCTTGCTTCCTTTCAGGCCGTGCTGTTGGTGAGATTGGATTCTGACTGGTTAGCGATCGTACCTGGTGGATTCTTTGCACCCACTTCGGATTAACGCATTCAGATTGTCTTCTCCACCTGGTGTCTAACGGGAGCAGAGTCGGAGCAGCTGGGACACGAAGGGCAGGATGGACGACATCTTCACCCAGTGCCGGGAAGGCAACGCGGTGGCGGTTCGCCTCTGGCTGGACAACACGGAGAATGATCTGAACCAGGGGTGAGTGCCTGATTCTGGGCGCCCAGTAGCAGTCACTGTTGTAATGTAGGAAACGCGACAGCCCATTGGCACACAGCAAGCTCCCACAAACAGCAATGTGATCATGACCAGATCATCTGTTTTAGTGATGTTGGCTGAGGGATAAATATTGGCCTCTGGACACCGGAGAGAACTCCCCAGCTGCTCTTCAAAGAGTGCCATAGGATCTTTTACATCCATTGTTGCATGTGTCACTGATTGTTGTGCTGAAGCAATTTGAAGAAATAAATTAAGATTATCCCGTGAGAAGTGTATCGTACAACAGTAAAGTGTTTTGGCTTAAGTATCGCGCCACCACAGGGAGTGGTTGAGGCGAATAGTATCGATGCATTTAAGGGGAAGCTGGATAAACACATGAGGGAGAAAGGAATAGAAGGATATGCTGATATGGTGAGATGAAGAGGGTGGGAGGAGGCTCGTGTGGAGCAGAAACACCAGCATGGACCAGTTGGGCCGAATGGCCTCCTTCTGTGCTGCAGACTCGATGTATCATTTTTTCCTAATAGTTTATTGTCACAATTTCTTTAAATCAACCCAGTGACGACATTGGATGTTTGAGGGTCGTGCTGAACACTGGTGGAATGTAGATTTTGGAGGTTGGTGAGATATTTAATCTGTAAATGCTGTGACAGTACCATCAAAGGCTGGGGCCGTTGTGTGTGGCGCGATGTTAAGCACTTGGAGGGAATTTCATGGAGATGGAACAAATGGAATGTGACAGGATACCGTGAGGAAGCAGTGGCACGGGTCGATGTGTTTCACATACCCTTGTGCAACCGGTAATCTGTGATCAGAGGTGCCTGTCGGAGATTTGTGCCCCAGCACACTGCAGTATTCGGACTGAGATTGCCCAGTGGGATTATTGCTGCCAGTGGAGAAGAGCTCCTTACCTCACTGGCGTGAACTTGATCAAAACCCTGGTCACAGAGGGTACTGGACAGTGTCTGTGCATCCTCGGCATCCCATTGAACCCCGAGCTTCTTACGCTGCATTTGACCCGTGGTCAAAACTGATTTATCTATGTGCAGAACATGTTCCTGCTCACGTCACTCCCTCTCCCCACAGCGTTGCTCAAAACCTGGCTCGTGCTTTGATCACTTCGAGGATCACTTTTCTTAAATTCTGGCCGCCGCCCTTTTGCAAACTCCAAGGAATTCTGGCCCATGCAGCCTGCCTTTCCTCCCACACGCAGTCCCGTGTTCCCAGTGTCCCGGTCTTTGTGGCACTCCATTGATTCCGTCTGCTCCAGTGAATCGGTTTGAAGCTCCCTGTCCCAGTTTCTGATTCCCTTACTCTAGCCGTATGTCTCAGCCTTCTTGCCCACTCCCGTGCCCCACTGCTTGGACTCTAGATTACTGATACTTCTCTGCCCCACCGACAAAGGCTAGTCTTCCAGCCATTATGCTCCTACCTTCTGGGATTTTCTCCCCAAATCCCTTTGCATCATGATCACCTCATTCCCTGAAAACCTATCGCTTGGACTGTGCTTTCAGTCTCTCCCACTGCCCAAATATCTCTGTCCCTTCTTGGTGCCCCATGTCTCCCGTGGAAAGTGCACTGAGATGCCCTTTTATGTCAGGAGCACTGTGTGTATGTACGATCTTGTCAATCTGCTTTATTGGTCCCGGTCCCTGGTGTGAACAGAGTTCACTTGGGAGCGATGCCAGGAATCCGAGCAGCTCAATCTGAGTGAGTGCTTCTCAGTCCTGGGCTTCGTACAGCATTAACCCTGAACAAACTTCGAGAAGTTTACTCCTGAGCCTTGAGTTATGACAAGGCCACAGATGCTTGGGCTGCAGAAAGCGACGTAATTGAGACTGATGTTTTAATATCGCAGCCAGGGAGAAAGAACAAAGTTCCATTTAAAGGCAACCTTATCATATCTCTCGGGGCATTTCGGAGCCATGCTTTAAGTGTAGTCGCTGTTGGAAACGCGGCGACCAATTGGTGCACAGCAAGGTCCCAAACAGCGATAAGGTGAATGAGCAGATAATCAGTTTGAGTGATGCTGGTCGAGGGATCAATATTGGCCAGGACACCAGGAAGAACTCCCCTGCTTTTCTTTGAATTGTTCCGTGGGATCTTTAACACCTGGGAGGGCAGACGGGGCCTTGGTTTAACGTCTCATCCAAAAGATGGCACCTCCGACAGTGCAGCTCTCCCTCAGTACTGCCCCTCTGACAGTGCAGTGCTCCCTTAGTACTGCCCCTGCGACAGTGCAGCGGTCCCTCAGTGCTGCCCCTGCGACAGTGCAGCCCCTGCGACAGTGCGGCGTTCCCTCAGTACTGCCCCTGCGACAGTGCAGCATTCCCTCAGTACTGCCCCTCCGACAGTGCAGCACTCCCTCAGTACTGCCCCTTTGACAGTGCAGCGCTCCCTCAATACTGCCTCTGCGACAGTGCAGCGCTCCCTCAGTACTGCCCCTCTGACAGTGCAGCGCTCCCTCAGTACTGCCTCTGCGACAGTGCAGCGCTCCCTCAGTACTGCCCCTCTGACAGTGCAGCGCTCCCTCAGTATTGCCCCTCCGACAGTGCAGCACTCCCTCAGTACTGCCCCTCCGACAGTGCAGCGCTCACTCAGTACTGCCCCTCCGACAGTGCAGCGCTCCCTCAGTACTGCCCCTCCAACAGTGCGGCGTTCCCTCAGTACTGTCCCTCCGACAGTGCGGCGCACCATCAGTACTGCCCCTCTGACAGTGCAGCGCTCCCTCAGTACTGCCTCTGCGACAGTGCGGCACTCCCTCAGTACTGCCCCTCCGACAGTGCAGCGCTCCCTCAGTACTGCCCCTCTGACAGTGCAGCGCTCCCTCAGTACTGCCTCTGCGACAGTGCGGCACTCCCTCAGTACTGCCTCTCCGACAGTGCGGCGCTCCCTCAGTACTGCTCCTCCCACAGTGCAGGGCTCCCTCAGTATTGCCCCTCCGACAGTGCAGCGCTCCCTCAGTACTGCCCCTCCGACAGTGCGGCGCTCCCTCAGTACTGCTCCTCCCACAGTGCAGGGCTCCCTCAGTATTGCCCCTCCGACAGTGCAGCGCTCCCTCAGTATTGCCCCTCCGACAGTGCAGCGCTCCCTCAGTACTGCCCCTGGGACAGTGCGGCGCTCCCTCAGTACTGCCCCTGGGACAGTGCGGCGCTCCCTCAGTACAGCACTGGGAGTGTCAGTCTGGATTATATGCTCCAGTTTCTGGAGTGGGACTTGAACCCACAATCTCCTGATTCAGGAGTGAGTGCTACCCACTGAGCCACAGCCGAAACCTATTGCAGCAAAGAGTCTGTGTCTTCAGGGGGGGGCGGATAAAAATTCAAAACACTGTCAGCAGCTTCCAGCAGTGTGGTTTGGCTTCAATAATAAAAGCTTTTAAAATTTATCCTATTTGAGCTTTTATTTGCAGACTGCAGTGCTCCCTGGCCTGCTCATTAACTCTCAGACTGGAGCGCAGACATTTCACTGAGAGTTAGTACTGTGCCCCAGAGGATGCAGGTGACAGCCCACACTGTTTGTTCAGCTCCCTCTCAAACTCCCATTTCCGCATATTTCAGCCATTCTGTCATTTCATTTCACGTTGAGCTTGGAGTTCTGCCCGGAGCTGTAAAGTTCCTGCCTGCATTCCTTCTGCTAGCTTCCTGTGGTGTTGTACAGATGGGATCTGTGTTGGACTGGTGGGTGTGAGCTGTGAGTTAGATTGAGGTTGAGAGGGAAGAAGATGTAAATAGCAACACTGCCCAGCTGTAAACTGGTGTCTCGACGCAAGCTGCTTCATTCCGCAGACAATTAACTTGCTTTTACAGACACTTCTTACCACATCCCTTGTTCAAAATTATTAAATGGTTTTAATCAGTTTAAAATGTGAAAGTGACTTGGAGCCACTTCCAATAGCAATGCACTTCTACAGCATTGGGACAGTGTAGAGG